>JABFFE010000246.1:0-40515 GCA_013623625.1 Fusarium setosum | reverse complement strand
GAGGGTTTGACAAGAATCAATATAGCAACCCTTATATACGAATTGCGTATTCCCTCTGCAGGTGACGCATTAAGCTTTAGATGAAGTCGAGGGCGCATTGCGTTGGTTACGATAATCTGACTACCCACCCGGGTAATTCTCCTCCCTGGATGCAGTCAAAAGGTGAAGTCTGTTCTTCTGTGTGAACGGTGTCTTGAGATTTGCATGGGCTTTTATCTTGGTCTTATTAGGCTTATACTTTGTCACCATGGTCGAGGAGGCTGTGCCGGGTTGGAAATGAAAATGGGTTGTATGTATGATATGACATCGTGGAGACGGAACGTCTTTTATATCACTACAACGAATCACACACCCTCAAAGTTACGCTTATTAACTGATCCACTGCACCACGTGCCTGGGAAAGGTAGTATCGTGAAACTCAGCGATTATGTAACAAGGAATAAGCTAACAAAAAATACTTTCTCGGCTTTCAGTGCTGTGCTGTTCAACCGTCGGCCTCACAGAGCTTCTATGACGTTGACGTTACGCTCGGCCCAACCGCCGGCCGGATAGGTTCGAGTCTCCGATGCCGAGCAGGCTCGAACGGTGTCAACGCTCTGTCTAAGCTTAGAGTGGTAAAACCCGGGGACTGTGGGGCTACAGACGTTTGGCTTCGTCAGATTCGGCCGAGGGAGGGCCGTTCGGATCAGTCTCGAGACTACAGTACAGTACTGTACAGTAGGTAGTGGAGTTGAAGAAGCTTCCGAGGTGGGCAGACCACGATGAAGTGGTGGCAGTCAGCGTTGGCGTCATAACCTTGCGCCGCCATCGCAATGCCAAGGGAGTGCTTTCAGCCGCATGGATCGGTGTAGATCGTGCCGTTAGTGTCCTCGGCCCCACGAAAAGGCATTTTGGCAAGTGTAAGAGGCCTAATAATAACAGAGCCTACTTCTAAATCTGAACTCAATTGATTCATTTCCCTGAGATTGACTCCGCGGTTTCAAACCTTTCAGTTTCCTGAGCACAGGAGAGCAGGTCGTGGTCCCCTCCATCTCGGTCATCCAATCACTTCCTCCCATTCGGATCTCTCGGAACCGCCATCACGGTCTCTGCGCAGATCGGCGGTCAGCCCACGAATCACAGGGCATATCTCGCGGAGCCCCCCGACGTCATTACCCCAAAAGCAGCTCACCTCTATCCGTGGCTCTGGTTTGAACGTTGAATGTTCAAAGCCCACTTGGTCCCCGTGGCACGCTTCCCCAGTTTGCCCCATGGAGAGATTGCTAAGCTTGTTGCGAATTGGCTCTCCCCGGTGACATGACTCCACGCGCCTGGCACCTGACTGACGGGGACGGACCGATTGCCAAGGTCTCGAGACCCAGGTCCAGATCCGATGAAGCCGTCAGAGATGCAGGCTCATTGGGTGGCTAGTCAAGCTTGACATCACCCTTAGTTCACGAAAGCGGGCAAGTTGGAGAAGCTACATAAGGACAGCACCAGGCACGAGTCGACAACTGTTTGGAATGTTGATACTCACTTCTCTAGCACGGCAAGATCCGTACATACCAAAACTTGAATAACACTGTCCAGGCTTACAGCCTTACTGCCTACCATGGCACCATCCTTCCTCACGGTCTACTTTGATGACCATAATCCGAATTCGGAGAAAGGCAAAGAGGCTGGCGCCCGCCAGTCTCTTGCTGGCCTTGACTACTCGCCATTGCGCCGAGTGACAGGGCGGTCTCTTGTACTAGCACTATTTGTTTCAATGGGTGGACTCCTGTGAGCATTCATGCACTAACCAACGCAACAACGAAACTAATCAGATATCTTTTAAAGCTTTGGCTACGACACGGGCCAAATTTCTGGGTTTTTGGAGATGCCAGATTTCCTTGATCGCTTTGGTATGACGAATAGTAAGGGCGAGCGTGTCTTCAGCGTCGTCCGGTCCGGCCTCATCGTGGCCCTCCTCTCAATCGGCACCCTGTTTGGCGCTCTCATTGCTGCCCCAATCGCCGACCGCATTGGCCGAAAATTCAGTATCTCTTTCTGGAGTCTGATTATTAGCGTTGGCTTTATCATTCAGATATCATCAAACCACGACTGGGTTCAGATCATGATGGGCAGATTTGTCGCAGGACTTGGAGTAGGCGCCTTGTCGTTGCTTGTGCCAATGTTCCAGGCCGAAACCTCGTAAGTACTTCAAAGTTTTAGCGAATTATGGTTTCTAATAGAGATAATACAGGCCTCCTTGGATCCGAGGTGCAATGGTTTGCACGTATCAACTGTTCATCACATTGGTCAGTGTTCACCCATAGAGGAGCCGATATATGAGCTGACACGAATCCAATAGGGAATTTTCCTTGCCGCCTGCTTCAACTATGGTACAGTTACACACCATCCGCATAGTTCGGCCTCCTGGCGTATCGTCATCGGCCTTGGTTGGGTCTTCACCCTAGTCCTCGGTCTCGGCATCCTGCTTTTCCCTGAGACGCCCCGATTCGACTACCGTCGTGGACATGTCGATCGTGCCCGTGAGACACTCTGCAAAGTCTATGGAGCCACCCCAAATCACTGGGCTATTCACACTCAGATGGAGGAGATTGAGTCCAAGTTTCGGGCTGAGAAGGCTGTCAAGGGGAACCCCATCACCGAGTTCGTCACCATGTTCCGCGCACCACGAATGGCCTACAGAATTTTCATCGGAATGTCGCTCCAAATGTTTCAGCAGCTCACAGGAGGTAAGCGTTTCCATATTGCATAATATTGTCCGTCCCTTCCCATCCGACCCGGTCCAACATCCGCCCACCTGGGGAATATCTTCACACATCAGCATTTACCCTACTCACGTCAGAAACATGCTAAACATTATTTTAGCCAATTACTTCTTCTATTATGGTGTGACAATCTTTAAATCTGTCAGTATCAGCAGTTTCAAGACTCAGATTATCCTCAACACCATCAACTTCGTGGTGACCTTCATCGGTCTCTACCTGGTTGAACACTATGGCCGGCGCAAGTCCCTGGTTGCAGGCAGCATCTGGATGTTTATTTGCTTCCTGATCTTTGCCTCTGTTGGTCACTTTGCCTTAGACCGTCAGACACCGCAGAATACTCGCAGTGCTGGTATTGCCATGATTGTCATGGCTTGCCTGTTCATTCTCGGCTTTGCTACAACTTGGGGGCCCATGATCTGGACTATCATGGCCGAGATCTTCCCGTCTCGCTATCGTGCAAAGGGAATGGCTCTGTCTACAGCCAGCAACTGGTTGTGGAATTTCCTCCTCGCTTTCTTCACCCCTTTCATCACCAAAGATATCGACTTCCGCTACGGTTACGTCTTTGCTGGATGCAACATTCTGGGCGGATTGCTGGTATACTTCTTCGTTATTGAAGGACAGGGCCGCACCCTCGAAGAAATCGATACCATGTATCTCGAGCACGTCAACCCCATGAAGAGCTCCAAGTGGGTGGCTCCACCCCCGCACGAGATGTCGAGGATCCGCAAGGAAGCCGGCACCGACCTCGAAACAGCTATTCCAGCTTCGAGTGATGAAGACCATTTGCAAGGAAACTCGGGCGCTACGAACGGTGACGACGGCCGAGCCGCGGCAGCGAGAAAGGAGGAGCACCCAGGTACAACCCACAAGGAGGAACTGTAGGCAATGAAGGAAGAGACACAGTCGGAAAAGCCAGATTTAAGAATGCAGCGATTGATCAAGGGAGATATTGGTGGAATGGTTAACAAGATTGTATCTATATCAACGAGGCGTGTAATGAATGTCAGTACTTAATCTTATGGGCCTTTGCATATCAAACGTGAGCCTGGCATAGATACTGCACTCGAAATCTTGGACCAAAATAAAAAGGAATTCATGATGAATTATACCCGTTCTTGTTCCATTCGTCGCCTACTAGCTTACACGTGGCATTGACACCCGAGGCTTCTTCGCCCCCTCGACTATCCACGAGATATAGGAGTTTCTTGATAGTCGAAACGCCCTAGTTGCGCATGAGAATCTCCAGATCAGAGGATACCAACTATTCAACATTCCCTAACCTATTTCAGGAATACAAAAGGTTCCCTAGGGATACCAGACCATTCCCGTCTTCAATTGTTCAAATCGGTTTCGCACGCCCAAGTTAAATTCCTTGATTCGAGATATTTCACCACCCTGCAACACCGCTGCCACTCCTACCGGCAAACAAGAAGGCGTCGGGACCACACAGTCAATCATGGAGTCTGCGAAGGAGTACCAGCCGGAGGGGTTCCGCTCGCTCCGTCGGGAGGGCCTTGGCCGTCGCCGCCTCCACCGATTCCACTATCCAACGCATGACCACCGTTCTCATCCAAGTATCCAGCAACCCCGTAGTACTGGTCAGCCTGATAATCCGCAGAGGCATTGATACCGATCTGAATCCATGCAAACAGACCCTGCTGCACGGTGTCGCCGAGATAGACAAACTGAGGGAAAGGATCGTACGACTCATCGGCCTGGAGGACCGACCACATATCCTCGTCGTTGGTGGTGACCTCGACTTCGTTCGTGTTGTAAGGGGCAAGAGCTTCCACTTCCTCGCGGAGGTCGTCAGGCCAGAAAAGTTGGCCAATGTGAGTAACAGGGCTGTTCCAGACAGAGATTGTACCGTTGGAAAGCACCGAGGCATTGGTGTGAGTGAGGAGATGAGTGTGGACAGCACGTCCAGAGTAGTGTCCGGGGAAGATAGTCTCGAACTGAGCAACACCGTCGTGATCGGTGATCTGGATACCTCGAAGGAATGTCGTGTTGAGACCGGCCTGGGAGCTCACGCCGGAATAGACACCAGTGGCGTTGCAGTTCCAAACGTCGATGGCAAGTCTCGGGAGAGGCTCGCAAGTGGAAACATCCACGTACTGCACCTCGAGAAACAAGGGCACTCCATCGCAATGTTCCTTCTCGATGACGTTCGACCGAAGATATTCACCGACGATATAGTACGGGCCAGCGGTGATTTCGGGGGACAGGACACAGCTGGAGTTGGCGTCGAACACAGTCTCCAAAGACGTAAACATGTCATATTTGTCGATGCCGGTCATGTTGTGGTTCACAGCTTCCCAGCCTGTGAGATCCTCGGCGTCTCGACGATACTTTCTAGGCGCTTCGATCTGTCAGCCTATGTCAATCGGTGCCCGGTAATGAACGTACGAGTCTTGATATTCAGCCTGTCGCGTAGCTCCTGGACCTTGCGAGCCCGTCGTGTAATGGCTCGGGTCTTCAGAGCCTTCGCGCTATCAGAGCCAGAGCATTGGTTCAAAGACCTTCGACCCAAGTTGGCTACCGCATCACGAGTTCTGAGCTGCCTCGCCATGTGCTGGTGGCTATGGGACTCGCCGGGATGTCCCCAAACGAGGCTGGGCAGCATGATGCCAGCAGTGGCAAGAGTTTTGAGGGAAACCATGGTGTCGATGGAGAAGTAGACTGTTGAAGAGTGTGGTGATCGAGTACCTAGTTTAGCTCATGGCGGGACTTGGATCTTTTATATCTTGAAAGGCATCCCCACGTGTGTTGCAAATAGAAATAAGCTTACGACTTGAATTACGCACTATCATAGACGGTAAGAACCGCCGGCTTCATTGACCATAGCTGGACTCGAAATTGGCTTGCAATGTTGCTCACCGAGTGGATTCCCCCACAACCCGAACAGCGGAGTGGGACGCTTTCGGCACTTCACTGCCTACTCGGGAGCCAATGCAACGGAAGCAAGGGGCTGTAATACCCGGGCCACGCGTAAGAGTCAAGCAAGATTACGAGTATTTGCATTGCATTGGTGCTAATTGGGTACTGGCACCAACGCGAAGGGTGTTGGGCGCCGACTTTTCTATGGGTTATTCCCTCAACCATGCTCGCGGCCGGGGTACCATGCCAGGAACAGGAGCCGAGGTTTTAGATCCCCCCGGACATCCCTGTTTGTTTGGTGTCAAACAATGTGAGCTGCTATGACAAAAGTCAATTCCAGGGCTGTAGGCTATGCAGCTTTGCGTTTCTTGACGTTTCGGGGTAGTCATTGGCGTAACTTGATTACCAAATGCAAAGCGCAGACTGGACGACAACACATGGTTCGGCATACTGGAGCCTATTGGTCGCTGACATACAGAGCGGATCAAGTCCCAACCTGGGATTCTTGCTGGTTTCCAATTGATCAAGTTTCACTCGACCCCAAGAACCTACCTACACATCATATTCTAAGGCTACGCTACCGAGCACAAAACAAACTACAAACAATACCAGTTACTACAAAGCTCCAATAGTTCCAATGTCTTGATTCAGGACTTTCCCACGCGATCAGGTTCGTCGAGTTCACACTCCATCCCTCAGTATCCATCAGCCCTATCAATCTGGCTTGCCTCGGCGTACTTGGCCGAATCAACACTGACTGTCGGAAGATAACCTTGAGGATTAACCCCCCCTCCAGTAATTGCAAGCCCATCAGCAGAAGAATTGACACCAATCGTGATCTGTTATTTCCGTTAATTCTTGCTTGATAGGCGAGAAAACGAGTGACTCACATAACCGATCAAACCGTCCTCGATATTTCCAGTGAGCTGGCTGACACTGATCACTGCGCTGTAGCCATCGGAACTTGCATTGGAATACAGAGAATCTTCGCTGTTCGTGGTGCGATTCAAAGTGGCCAAGTGCTCTTTGTACGGGCTGATATCGTAGACGCGGCTCAACAAGTCCTCCTCGAAGAACAGCTGTCCAATGTGTTGGATCTTGCTGTGAGAATAAGACGTGCCATTGGAAATGTTGGTCTGCGCTGTAACATGGATATGGGTAGTGCGAGTGACATAGTAACCGGGGAACTTGGTGAGAAATTCGATCATCCCGTTCTCATCGGTTACCTGGATTCCTCGTAGGAAAGTCTCATTGTCCGTAGTACCGTCGTCTTTTTTACTCCATCCATCGAGGAGCTCCGAGGTATCAGGATCAATGCCCGTAAAGGAGGAGTACGAGCCAGTGGCGTTGCAGTTCCAGATCGTAAGGGCGGTCCCTTTCAGGGGTTCGCATGTTTCAATGTCGATCACTCCGATGTCAAGATAAAAGTCGATGCCCTTCTGCGATTCTCGGAGATCGTGGCGAACCATTTCCCCATCGACACTGGAACGCATTAGCTGGCATTCGTCCACTGTTTTTCGAGGAATCTTACCCGTATGGACCCCAGACAGTATCCGGAGCCAGGACACAGGTGTCATTCTGAATCGTGGTGTAGTGCAGTGACTCGTGATCAACTTGTTTGCCGCTCTTGCTTTCATTCTCCAAGTGACGTGCCTTGAGTCGACTGGTTCGCTTCGCCAAGATATCGGCTTTGCGTTTCTCGATAGCAGCGGCACATTTGTTGCTACTTCTGCCTACAAGCCGGGCCTCAGACTTTGCTTTCTCAGCCGTGAGCTTCTCTGGATGGGCGAGAGCCATGCCCGTCGACAGAGCGAGAACGAATTTGCTGAAGTGCATCTTGGATGGTGAAAGCGTGGTAACAAAATATGGGGATTTAGCTTGGGTTACTAGAAATTGGGGTAACAAAGGTAGATTATCTTATGTATATCAACGTTAGCAGCCTGATCTGTGGATAGCTCCCAGCCAAGACTGAAGGTTGTATATAATTAAACCCCTGTTGATGTCAATTGGCTTACGTCTGCTTCCACATTCCGGCCCGGGATGTGGGCGTTTGTGGGGACGGCCTCTCACAGGGTGTTTGATTTTAATGACGGAAGCATTATGGCGCAAAGCACATCTGGGCATGGACATCCCTGATCGAAGCGGAGACGGTGGACAAAATAAGAAACATGCTACTGGTCCCAATCCCTAAATACCCGGCATGCGTAATATCAGCCACAAAGATCCACATTGCTGTCACTCAGACCTTCTCTGACCCCCTGTTCAAGACCTCCTGCTGCGCAAGCTGTACATTGGTGACATATTTCTGCATCTTCCAAGCTGGCACGCCATTTTCGTACATCTCATCCATCTCGGCCGTATTGCGCTTCGAAGGTTCCGGGACGTAGAACCAGACAATGACAGTGGTGATAACTCCAAGACCACCGTACAGCCAGCCAGTGTTGTAGTTCCAGTCAACACCCTCGGGATCAACTATGATAATCATGAGAAACGGTAGCCAGGGTATCTTGATAGGTGCAAACTCACGCATGATGGGGACCGATGTGTTGAATGTCAGACCGAAGATCACCGAAATGCCTGCCGCCAGACCAGCTGTTCGTGCACGCAATTTCTGAGACGCAATCTCGCCCACAAAGGCCCACCCTAGAGCTCCCAATGCTGCATTGAAGAGTGACCAGACGCAGGCAATGAAAATGCAAAAGTTCTGCAGCGGCTTCGTAGACGGGAATTGCCCAACAATACCAACAACGATCATGGTAATAGTGCAGACGACTGAGGAGACAAACACAATGATTCGGCGCCCGAGAAGATCTGTCCAGAGCATGAGAGCTATGGAGGTGACAAGTGCAATGACGGCTAGAACCAGGTATTAGTGTGTAGCAAACGTGTAAGAAAGACATGAACTTACTGATAACTGTAGTGATAAGAAACGGGTCATCAAATCCTGCCTGACGAAAGAAGAGGGACGAATAAGTCTTCAAGAATGACAAGCCAGTGAGTTGCTGAGCGCAAGCTGGAGCAGTAGCACCAAGAGTTCTCTTGGCATTGACTCCCTTGAAACACTCAACGTACGACTTTGCGACACCTTTCCAGCCAAGGTCCGTCTCTTCTATCTCGTTTCTTCTCTTGCGTTGTTCGAGGATACTGTTCTTGATAATGTCGTACTCAGTGTCCACATCATATCCAGCAACCTTTCCGTTGACGCGACGAAGCGTCTTCTTGCCGTTGTCGTCTTGGCCGCGCTCAGCGTAGTACTGAGGTGTTTCAGGTAGCCAGATAAAGATGGGAAGCATGAGGCCAAGGAACACCCATTGTGTAACGATGGGTATTTTGTAGTTGAAAGGGTCTTGTTTCTCGCAGATGAGAAGTACGAGCGGGGCGAGGAACTTTCCTAGGGTATTCCATACGCCGTAGGTGAGAACCATAGCACCTCGGACGTTGCTTGGAGACCACTCGGCGATGTATACGGGAAGCGTGGATTGAAGAGCGCCAACGCCAATACCAGCCAGGATTTTAGCAGCTGTCCAGTCCTTCCAGTCACGGACAACGGTCTCAAGAGCAATCGACTAAACAATTAGCCCCAGACACCGAGTAAGAAATGCCAATGGCGGAAACTTACACCCGCAAGAATGATCCAGAGCGTGTACATGGTCATCTTTCGTCCAATTGCGTCCGATATCGGGCTCATGAATACCATAGCAACGAGTTGACCAAGGGATTGCATAGCGCCCCAGAGAGCAGTATGGTTAGCATTGAGGACGCTTTCGCCCTCCTCGTTGACAACGCCGATATGTTTGATGAATCCTTTGTTGGCAATGACGTTGCCGTTCAAGGTATACTGGTAGCCATCGGCGGCGGCTGCAATAGAAATCAAGTTGCAAATCAAGACAGCCTGAGAGCAGTCAGCATGCGTGGTGACAGCGAGCCATGCTTGTTTGGAGCATTACCTTCCAAAAAACCTTGACGGTTTCCCAATAACCAAGCTCGTCAAGGCCAGATTTGAGTAGAGTGTGGCCCTTCTTCAGCTCGTCGTTGCCGACGTGCTCTTCACCTGAGACGCGAGGCGCAGCCTCAATCTTATCTTTGTTCTCGGCCATCGCGTCGAGTGCCCGTCGATGAATGAGCAGTGATGAGCCTGCCGTTACAAATTCGTGGACGAGTTGGAACACAAGATCAAGGTGGAGAAGCTTGAGTTTCTACGGGGAAAGTAACTCCATCTCTGATCGACACTCGATTTGTACATTTATACAAAGATCTCGCACGAATACAACCCGAGACCTCGCTCGGCTTCGAACCGAGATACCGGTGTTCGCAGGTCAAACCTGGGGCCCCGCGATAGGTTCATACCGAGCGCGGGGATGAGGAGGCACTAAGATGGCCGCGATCCTTGTTGGGAGCACACCTGTTCGGTTGAATGAGATCCTTAGGGCCTTGGCGCGCCTTGTTAAGAGCCGGAAAACGTTGCCCAAGACATATCCGATTCGCGGATATTTATCCATCGTATGATCCAGCAGACAGCCCCTCCTCCGACCCTGGCTGTACACTTCTAGGCTTTGTCGATAAGACGGGGCTTATAAACGCATTGAGAGGCGATAGTTCAAGTGGACTCGGTCAAAGATCTCCAAATATGGCGGTCTCAATTGCCCAAGTGAGTGCTGAGCACCATCACAGCGGCTTTGGCCTCTTCACGAGCACACCACGGTTATCATGGCGTTTCAATCCCACCACCGTGAAGAACTGGAAACAAGCGTCTTATGACTTGGTTATCACACGCAACGGCAAAGACGAGACCTACCATATCGACTCCCCCAGTTCGCTCTACAACCCCTGGCCCTCATCACCCCTATCCTCTCGCGAGCAGGCCAAGATCAGAGTGAGAGCCACCGGCGTCGATGGATCATCAACAGACTGGGCGAGTGTGAACATTGAAGTTGCACTCTTGAACCGTTCAGACTGGACTGCAAAACTGATCGGAGGTCCTTCTCAAGGACCAGAACCAAAGCGGCCTATTTTGCTTCGGAAGCTCTTCTTCAGTGACGGCGCCAACTCCGCTCGTCTCTACGCAACTGCTCATGGCGTGTACGAGGTTCACATCAATGGCCACCGTATTGGTGATGAGCTGCTTGCCCCTGGGTGGCAGTCCTACAATCACCGCCTACATTATCAGACATATGACGTTACGTCCTTACTACAAGATGGCGAAAACGTCGTCGGAGCTCATTTGGCTGAAGGGTGGTTTGCCAGCAGGATAGGACGACCAGGTGTGGCTAATCACTGGGGTGAACAACTGGGCCTTCTTGCACAACTTGAAGTAAACGGCAAAGTCTGTTGTCAGACTGACTCGAGCTGGGAGTATCTCGATGGGCCTCTACTACTTTCTGAGTTGTACAATGGTGAAGTCTGTGACAGCAACCTCATCGACCCTACTTGGGCTGCTGTGAATTCAAAGTCACCTGCGAAGGGTTCGGTTGAGGAGCTTCCATTCCCAAAGGCGCAGCTCATTGCACCTGATGTCGCCCCAGTCACGCGCATCATGGAGCTGAAACCCAAACAGGTTATTACCACGCCTAGTGGAAAGAAGGTGCTCGACTTTGGCCAGAACTTTGTTGGTTGGCTGAGATTTGAGAAGGACATTCCTGGTAAGCCTGGGGATACCGTTCTTATCAGACACGCCGAAGTCATGGAGCATGGAGAGCTGGGCACACGGCCTTTGCGGTCAGCCAAAGCCAGGTACGAGCTGAAGCTTGGAGGACCAACGAAAGGCTGTGAGACAAAGTTTACCTTCTATGGGTTCAGGTAAGCATCCACCCGCCCTTGAGTGATGGAACAGGAGCCAATAAGATAGGTATGCCGAGATCAACGGCTACGACAACGTCTCGGTCGATGACTTTACTGGTATTGTGATAGCATCCAATCTCCGTCAAACGGGAACCTTCGAATCATCCCACGCTATGCTTAACTGTCTACACGAGAATACTATTTGGTCGATGAGGGGAAACTTTATCTCTATTCCAACCGACTGCCCACAGCGAGACGAAAAGCTGGGCTGGACTGGTGACATCCAAGTCTTTGCTTCCACGGCAAATTTCTTGTTCGACACGTCCGCCTTTTTGGGCTCATGGTTACGCGATCTCGAGGTAGATCAGAAGGACGCTGATGGTGTTGTGCCCGTTGTCATTCCCAACCCGCCGAGACAACCAGACAATCGTATGAAGAGGCCGATGGCGGTCTGGGGAGACTCATCTGTCATTACCCCTTGGGACCTCTACACCGCCTTTGGAGACACCACTCAGCTTGAAACGCAATGGGAGAGTATGTGTAGTTGGCTTGACTATGGGATTCCTCGAGATGCAAGAGGCTTCTGGTCCACGGCCTCTCCGCAATACGGCGACTGGCTAGATCCTCGAGCACCACCAGAAATGCCTGGGAACTGTCCGACCGACAACTTCTTGGTTGCAAACGCCTATCTAATCTATACCACGAAGCTCGCCGCAGAAATTGGAAGGGTCCTGGGAAAGACCGAGAAAAGCGAGCAGTATGCGGCCGCTGTAGCCTCATTGACCGAGATCTTCCAGGAGGAATACGTGACCCCGAAAGGACGGCTAGCCTGTGATACGCAAAGTACCTACGCTCTCGCGTTGAAGTTTGGCCTCTTGGAAGAAAAACACCTGGCCACAGCAAGAGAGCGACTGGGGTATCTGGTCCGTTGGGAGAGATTCAAGATTACCACTGGATTTGCTGGGACGCCCATTATTCTTCAAGCCCTATCCGACAATGGTATGCTTAACCTTGCATACAGAATGCTACAAGAGCGAGATTGTCCCAGCTGGTTATACCCTGTTGGCATGGGAGCGACGTCGATCTGGGAAAGGTGGAACTCGATGCTGGAAGACGGGAGCATCAACACTGGCCAGATGACATCATTTAACCACTACGCTCTTGGCTCCGTGTGTGCATTTATGCACCAGACCGTTGGTGGTCTCTCTCCTACGGCTCCAGGCTGGAAGAGTGCGCTCGTCCGGCCGCAACCTGGTGGGACACTTCGTTTTGCCAAGACGAGTTTTGACTCGCTGTATGGGCTGTACGAGGTAGATTGGAGAATTGAGAATGGTAAGATGACGACTAAGATCAAAGTGCCGCCAAACACAGAGGCTCGAGTGGTCTTGAATGACATCGATGACACGGTTGGGAGCGGGGATTATGTGTTTGAGACGGAGTGGCGAGATGACTCTGAGTGGCCACCGAGCGAGATCCCGGGGCCACAGAGGATTACTGTCAGTGGCTCATTTGTGCCGTAATGTTAATTTTACAACATAGATTACGGATCGTGCTATTTCTCATGTTGGGGGCTGCTTGGATGAATCAGTGACTTGATCAAGATGAGCTCGAGGTTCAAGTGATACAGCTACATCAGTTTTGCAAGTCAAGATGTAATGAAGGAATATCTCGAAACGCTTGGCGGTCTACTAGATTTGGATGAGTACAATGAAGGAGCGTTGTGTGTAGTCAATGAATAGATGTGAGGAGATAGCAGCTAGTCATCTAACAGTCATCCAAGACTGTCAGGGACAAATGAGGGATAGCATTTGCGGCATTACATAGCTTACTGTCACAAAGTATCTTCATGAGCTGCTATTTATTTCCAACTTTCTCTGAGCTATTGGCTTCTCATATCACTTTGCGGGACCCCAGTGGGTAGATATTCGCTGCTACAGCCGTGCCTAACTCACGGTAAGCAAAAACCTATAAATTGAGCCTCTTTTCCTTCAAAACGATCCTCCTCAATCTATCTCTTCAACCTAAATCTCAGCTTTCTACTAAGCATCTCACCAAACCAATCTCGAAACCCCCAATCTGGGCAACAAACTCATCAACATGTGCCAGCGGACGCGCCTCATCTCAAAGTGTAACCGATGCCACGTTATCCTACGGGAGGAGCTTGTCACGTCTTGGATCTGCGACGGCAGGAAAAATGAGAGTGCATGCGACAATTCCCCACCCACCACCAGTATGACTCTGGACATCACCTGGCCGACATGCAGCAATTGTGCTGCGCGGAGGGACGCGGAGGTGAGGGGGCAGAAGGCTCAGCTCAAGGACCTGTGAGCAATAGCTGCAGTGGCGGGAGTAAGAAATGAAGTACTAGGTAGTCGGATGCTGTAAAAATATTTAGAAAGGATTTCTTCCCAGTTGCAACTCCAAGTAGCTATCCTGCTGTTGAGACACGCCGGGACACCAGTCTGCAATACCTTCAATTATGAGATCTGTTATGCATACCTACCCAAGTAACGGATGTGGATATTGGGGCTGTATTGAACTGATACGGCGTTGAGAGACCTTCAATCCGACGTGGTCGCTGACCTTGAAATACCATATGATATAAGTGCCGTGCCACCTGATCGGCTTCCAAGCCGGGTGGTGTCCCGGAATTCGGATGCGAACCCGAGTGCATGGCTCCCCATCGACGATAACGGAGCACGATCCTCCACTGAGATCCATCTCCGCACGGCCTCACCCCAGGCGTTCGTTATCTTTGCAGCGCGATAGGCCACAGTTTCCTCTCCCCGCACATGACGAGTGGCATTTGCCCCGGAATTCGGTCTTTTTCCGGGGTCTGTCCCTTGTTATTTAACTCGGAGATTCTGGCCGTTCCCGGAATTCCGCGTCACCAACCTCACGGCCAGCTTCAAGCCCTGCGAGGATGCCGAGACGAGGCTCCCACGAACCACGTGTGAGGCGCTCCTGTGAGCGCTGCCGGTAGGTCTTCTGCTGCGGGCCCTATGCTGTCTATCATAGCTAATCAGCATTGTTGCTGCAGCCAG
The DNA here is from genome assembly GCA_013623625.1 of Fusarium setosum. Taxonomy (NCBI): domain Eukaryota; kingdom Fungi; phylum Ascomycota; class Sordariomycetes; order Hypocreales; family Nectriaceae; genus Fusarium; species Fusarium setosum. The sequence goes on along the minus strand of JABFFE010000246.1, from coordinate 26,057 downwards.
AAAAAGATCAAATGCCCTGCAGAAAAGCCCGACTGCTCACACTGCCGTCTGGCAAATCAGACGTGCGTCTATCTTCCTCGAAATCATGTCAACACTGGCAGTCGGCGGAACCTCAATCAAACGTTGTAGGGGACCCAATATGTCCCCTTTTCCTCTTCGTGTTCTGACTTGGTGAGGTAGTAGGCCACTGGAAGCTCGAGATAAAGCTTCCTCCAGTCCATCGAACGACTCACATTATCAGGAAACAGTAGAGTAAGGCAGATCTCGCCTAAAACATGCGTGACGACTCAGCCAACTTGCGTACTAATGAAGCCATATAGCTCTTCCACAGATAGACCAGAGAGCCGGGGACTAGAACCTTGGCATAAACGAACATCTTCAACCAGCCGAGGGTCACAGCACCTACCTTCCTTGACCAGCCTGTCGACAGACCCTTCTACCTGGTAAGTCGGACACGCACCATTTGCATTTCGAGGTGATACCAACTCAAGGGCATCGCAGGTCACCCGGAAATGCGGAACCACCCCTAGATTTACTATCCGAGTTTGTGAGCGTCTACCGTGAAAAACTATACTTCCAGCCTCTCCCGCTATTCGAACCACGCCGCCTGCAATCAAAGATAGCTTCGGTCCCCCAGTATCTTCGATGGAGCTTCCTGGCTCTTACTCTAAGTTATACCAGTCACAGCTTCTACTATGGATTGGAGTCGAAAGCAATCGAGTATTATTCCACCTCTGCGAGAAGTATCGTTATCGACATGGCTGCCGATGGAGTCACCAAGGTTGAAGTATTGCAGGCCCTTTGCCTCCTCGCATTATGTGAACGATTGGGTAAGTTTCCATTCTCTTCGAGAAACGCTTTGTGTCACTCATCACCATGCAGCTGGGAAGCCTGCTCGTGCATGGATGACCATCGGAATAGCAGCAAGGCTTGAAGCGTTTCGGCTGTCTAACCTGAAAAGAATCTCGGATCCGCGGCATACCGATGATGCTATATCAAGGTGTCACTGGAGCATCGTCATCTTGGAAAGCGCATTCTCGCCCCAATCTAGCATCCTCATCGAAGCACCTCACGCACCCAACTATCCGAAGAGCGTTCCTCAGCCTCCCTCGTTACAACCTTCACATGGCATGAAGAGCTATTGTCCCGACTTGACAGATGCTTACGAGGGAAACATCCACGATGCTGGAATCACCGCATGCTGCTTGGGTTATGTGGTTTTCTGGGGCAGCATCATATCGTACTTGCGAGACATCCGCAATGGGGCTATGGAGTACCCTTGGTTGACTACTTCAAGGCATAATCAACTCACCGTCAAACTCTACGAGCTCGAAAACAAGACATCGCCAAGACATTTAATTCGGAACGCGCCCTTTCCAGACCAACCACCCTCTAATCTCAACGAACACCGAGAATACTGGGCCCCATGGGTCTTGATGCAAATCACAATGCACGCTACACAAGCTACGCTAAACCATCCATTTGTCCAACTTGTTGCTCTTCGACGAGCGGGACGAAAGTTCCAGCCTCGTTCATTCTTACAGAAAACCGTCGATCAAGCATTATTTCACTCTGAGTGGGTTTCACGCCTGGTGCGGATGTGCGGAGACCGCTCCTTCGAGGTCAATGATCCTTTGATAGGGCAGAGTGTTGCCGCCTGTGCTTCAATACTGTGGATTTTCCAGTTTGCTCGAGACCGCAAGGTATCTCAAAAGGCCAAGGATAATCTTGCTACTTGTGAGACATTTCTAAGTCGACTATCACAGAAATGGCCTCTTATGGCACACAAAGTGAGTTTCAGTGCTCTAACTGTCTATGGTGATAGCTTCCAACCCTAAGCTAGGTCGAGATTCTTCGAAATCTAAACGCCAAAGTTACCCAGCGGCCACAGGAGCATGAACCCGTCAGCACCACAATTCGATTCGAGCCCGAGATGATATGGGGCTTGCTGGATCCCGCACCATCAGGGTCTGATCCCACGAGCTCAAGTATAGCCACTGGAGGCCCGGGATCCGATCCATCTTCGAGTGCTACCATACAAGTAGCAACCAAGTTTATACACCCCATAGATGACCAACATGAGCATCCGCCACCTGCTCCCAACACCATGAATACTTTGTTTGATCTAGAGGATATATATGGAGAGCCATTTTTGGATGACTTCTTTTCCGAGTCGCTGCTTGTTAATATTCAGTCATAATTACCATGGGCTATAATGGAATAAATTAGGCTTGGAACATCTCCACACCGGGTTGAAGCTACTCGTTATATACCTACCTAAAGTGCCTATCATCTCCCGCGTCAGGAAGGGGAACGAGAACCGGAGGAACGGGAGTGACGAGCCCAACCAGGTGAAAAATTCAATGACCGGGAGCTTTGGTTCCAACCTTGGCGTGACCATCAGCGGCGCCATCTGGAACTCTCTCCTTCCCCATAAGCTGGCAGCCTATTTTGGTGTCAAAGAAGGCCAGGAGATCTTTGGCTCCATTGTCATCGCGCAAGACTATGAAGTTGGTAGCACTGAGAGAAATGCAATTGACGAATGCTGTCGAAAGACGCAGCAAACCATGGCCATTGGCTTCGCCTGCGTGTCGGGCATACTCGTGCTGCTTGCATACTTTGTTCAAAATATTAAGCTTAGGGAGGAAGACAATAAGCGGGCGGTGCAAGCAGATGAGGAGTTGGCATGGGCCATGAAGCAAAAGGAGGCTCAAGGTGAAACCGCAATAGAGCTTGAGAGTCAAGACTCTAGACTACCTAAGCGAAGTGGGAATAGAACAGAGTAGCTTTATGCTCCATCTACTATGCTTCTGACCTCAAGAATTAGTCTGATCATGACATAGGTAAGTTGGGTACTGTTTGAACTGCGCGACTGCTCCATCAAGAACAGCTTGCCTTTATAATAAATGACATGGCAAGTAGGGATGGACGACTTTTATATGGACTCTGAGAGAGGCATCCGCGGCCACGGTCAAGTTTTTCCTCGGCCGTACCTTATTGATGCACGTTGCTGAATGAAGTAAATTATTTCTAGGCTACGACATGTGTGTTTGTAAAAGTGACCTTGACACTCTTGAGTACCCAAGTAGGTATGCTGGGTAATTAGACTGACCTCGATCAGCGTGACAACGGCATACCTACCTCGCCTAGATGTCGCCACGCCGTCTCCATAGACACTGTAGTTTGTCGACCTATAAAAGCTTTGATAGCCGGGTAGATTTGTATATAGAATTCTTAAGGAACTTGACCTACCGAGCCATGGCGTGTCAAGGCCCACGCCAGAAACAAGTCTGCTCGTTGTCAAGCTCTATATACTGATCGGCCTAGCCGACAGCCCTGAGCTGTGAAAATCGCTGCGCCGAGCTTGTAAAGGTATTCGAGACCAGCCGACCGTCATCCTCCCGAAGGGATTGTGCATGTTGGGAGTGATGCCGCTCAGCAGCAACACAAAGCAACAATTTACCTTTCGGAGATGTCGGCTTTTATCAACGCATGAAGCAGAACATTGTCCCGCATCAGATCCAGGTCGCAGGCGACAAAAGGTGATGTGCCGTCGACGGAGAGCCCTTGAACCGGTCAAGGCTTCGCGTCAACAGGACCCTTGCCGCGCTCGATATTCGTCTTGAGCTTGCAGAAGGGGCAAGAGGGGCCGTAGACATCGGCATCAAAGGCCTCGAAACACGTGGCACACTTCCATCTCCGTCCAGACCTCCTCGACGTCCTGGGTCGCTTCTCGGCAGGCTTCTCGGCGGACGCAATATTGGCAGAGCTATTACGGCGGCTACTCTGACGGATCTCGCGGATGGCTTCGAGACGCTCGAATGGGTCAAATGGACTGGCGCCTTGCGACTCTGCCGTAGAGGGGGTGCTTGGCGCCGAGGGCGAGTGGGTTCGCGTGTGGTGCTCGTCGAGATCTATGAAACGGCGAAACGGCGGGGAATAACAGCCTGGGAAAAGACAGAACAAATCATCTTGTATTTCGCTCTTGGTATACTGCTGCTCAATCTCGGCAGCCGACCACATGTCGCGTTTGGGGCCCCTGGGGCGCGACGGTGCTGGGGAGGTCTTGGATGAGTCGGCAGCTGAGGCCTCGGAAGAAGACATGAAAAGGTAGGTTTGGTCAGAACCAGGGTCGTGCAAGGGCTATACAGAATTGGGAGCCCAAGCTATCGACGAGGGTGGTTGCGAGGTAAAACTCGCTTCTCGAATGTGATGTGTTTTGTTGAAGAAGCAGGGGACGCAGAACTCTGGAAATGGAGGGGGAGGGGGGCACTGATGGCTATCGCGTTCTAGAAAAAGGTGGGCCATGTTGAAACAGATGAAATCGAACTAGGCACCGTTGGAGGCAGGATGGGCGCGTGGTAACGTTGAAGATTAGGGGCGAAGGTTGGCAGAAATTGAGATGACGGTCGGACCAATTGCTCCGGGTGACATTTGCTCATAGAAGCCACACATACAAATTGTACGCGAATGTTAAATTACCAGAGGTACCGAGGCCGATGTTTGTCATCGATATTCGACTGACGCGTCTCTTGCGAAAAGACTCTTCCCGACATCAAAACCTGCTCTGTTATGCACCCTGATATCGATGGCCATCGTGTGACTCGGATTTGAATCGAACCATCGCGCTCGGACATTTCCTGGGCAGTTCATTGGCCAGGCGGCTTTGTTGATCTTCGCCATGACGATTCCGCTAAATGCCTTAGCGGTTGATCAATTCCCTCATATCGAAGAGATCGAGATTTGCGATTTTCCATGTATGACTAAGCGGGCACCAGCCTCAAGCTTTCTTAGCTGAAGGTTGCACAACTCGATGGCGTTCTATGCAAACTCAATGAGTGTCAAGTAGATGTATATATCACCCGGGTTTCATTTATGAACACTAAGCAAGTCCAAACAGAGCTCTCTTGACGAGAACAGCGTGAATCAGATCCCTGCAATCGTAACGCCCAGATCAGCAACCTGCAAGCCCCCATCGACAACTCCCCAACCCTCATCCGTTCCTTCGAGCCGAGCATAATTCCGGATGGCATAGGATACAGCCGAGAAACTCGCAAGGATTTCCGCAACCAACTCCATGGCGAAGTTTCCGTAAAGCCTCAAGTAAACTCCGCTCTCCTCCTTGTCAGTTTGGCACACCATTCCCACAAGTCTATCGTACGCATCCATCAAGACGATCCTCCGCGAAGCCTTCTCCTGTTCCTGGTCGCGCACATTCCGCACGATCCAGGCCAGCGGGCCGGCACAGCTGTTCCAGACCATGAAACCAGACTTGGCCGATATTTGACCCCGAATACCGGACCGTCGTGATACATAGCTCACGCCGCCATCTGAACCTATTTTGGGAGTATGAAGGATGTAGTCTCTAGAGGTGGAAAAGACTTGGGCTGTTGTTACTTCTCGGTTGGGTCGACCGTCGTTCACCGCTGACACGCGAATGTGAGGGGTCGATTTCTTGGGATTCCAAGCCGCCATTGACTTGATCTTCGTTTTGTCAGGCTTCTCCGGAGTTGTTGTCATGGGTTCAGCCGACTTGTACTCGATCGGATCTCCTCCAACGGGAAGACCAGGCCAGGTAACGTCGTAGATGTTCTTGGAAGAAGGCGTATCGAAAACTCGGCAAGGGAACTTGCGATCACCATCAAGACGGATTTCGAGGATGGCCGATGGGGTCAGAGTGGAAAAGCGGTTGGCAAAGTCTCGCAACAGTTCCTCGTCGAGCTTTGGCGGAGGCCCAAGAGGCGATGGCATGACTTTGAGTCCAGGTTTCTCCTTTGCCGTGGGTTCAGGGTCCACGAGTAGTGAGCGATCCAGGTGAAGTATGGGTTGTTCATACCAAGGCACGACAACGAATCTGATGCCACAGCGTGAGCAGTAGTGGCTGAGGAAGTAGTAGGTCGGAGCTGTCAGGTATCCGCAGTTGCAGGCAAGGCAGGCCAAGACCCCTACTATGCAACTGGCAGTGGCCCTATAAATGATAAGCATAGCCAACCAAATCCGGGAACGCCATCTTACTTTGCGTCGGAGGTAGTTTCCATCACCCGTATCGACTTTCCAACGTGTTGGCATGCCGGACACCTGACCGTCTCCGGTTCAAGGTTCAACTGACCGATAGGAATAACTTGCGCAGCCATGTTTGGTAGTCACTTACTTGAACAACTTAGCGGTGGGCTGTTTCATTGACGCTTCAAGATACCGGACTGCTCTGGTTATTTAACACGTCGCTGGGAGGCAGGCCAAGAATCTTGGCGGATTTCAGCTCGCACCAAGACGGGCAATCAAGACCCCACTGCCAAGCGAGTGTGTGCCTCAGCTGAAGGAGCATATTAACCCACAATAGCTATAGAACAGGGCACGTGGTGAAAGTATATGAGTGAGAGGTGCCCATGGTCGTGGAGAGCATACGCTTTCGGGCACCGGCCAGCGGTTATGGATGCCAAGCTGCCGACATCAGTAACTTTGGTTCAATTCTGTCAACATATCCAATTTAATCACGAGATATTTTCAAGTAACATTTTTACAGGATGTCATCAGGAAACGAAACGCCGCTTGACTCGCAGAAAAACTAGAGCAGGCTGATCTGTTCCTGGGCCTAACCGAGGCCCCCCTTCCGCCCAAATCCAATTGCTTACATGGTTGGATATAACACCTAGCCAATCACGATCGAATCAATGTCGTTTCGCCTATAGAGTTCTTGTTCATGACTTGAATAGCTCCGAAAACGCCTTTCGCGATGTTCTTATTGACGATCCAGGGTGCAGTGGTTATCATATGGGATGATGCCTGAAGCGCGATTGTCCTCCTCTTGTGCAAGTCCACAGCCAATCTCGGTGCCATTTGCCTCTAATCTACTCATGGGCGCTGTTATTAAAGGTCTACTAAGGAAACACTGAAAGTACAGACTTGTGCTATTACACGCAGCCTCAAGCTTTAAAGCGACGCCCAGAGCCGGCATCCACGCCCGTGATGGAAGCGTCACCAACGAAAACAGCATGTTGCCCAAAGACGCGCTTGGATGTTCAGCCTAGAAATATATCGCGTTAATCTAAGATTAATGGCTTGAGTAGTTAATCAGGGCGTTGTGCTAAATACTAATATCTCGACGTTAGACTTTTGCTCGGCAATCCTGTGCCGGCCGAAACAATCTAACTCGTCGATAGCCTCCACCGTACGACGAACGCGTCATCCAATACGAATCCCCCATCACGTCAGCAGCCTTTGTGTCACGGCAATATTAACGTGTGCCATGGCATTTCACTCTCTCAATTGTAAATTTCTCCATCTGCAGCTCATTCGGCTGGGCAGCCTTGCATAGTACTGTACATACCACCCACCATGGCCTGCATCGGTGATTGTCGCGCTTGAGTAGAGAGGCCTTGATTCACCACATCCCAACGCCACCAATCAAGCGCCTTCATTCCAGCCAACTTTCGCCTCTGTCCATTCGTTTTCGACAAGAATCGTTGCTCAACGCTATCCGACCCGATCCCCGTCCATCACCAATTATGCGCAGGAACAACTCCATCTCTTCGGTCCTTTACCACGAGGTCGGCTCAGGCTCGGAACCTTGACTCTTGACATGAGGGCTTTATGAGAAACACGTCACCTCAACTCTATCAGCTTATCCGTTCAAGTGCGTCCACAACGCGTGTACGAACACCCAACCAACAGCCAGACACCCTGCGATCGCCAGCTTCGCCACCATGTTTCAGTCATTGAAAGACAGAGTCGCCAACAGCGCTGAATGGGCGCGTTTGATGCGCCCGCGCCAATCTCTTCTGAAAATATTCGGACTCCTTCTGGCCTTGGCCTGCATGTTGACCCTCTGGGAATTTTGGGCAGACCCGGCTTCCGCCTATCAGAGGCTTGCTACGTCCTTGACTCCAGACCGGTGTCCCTCCTGCAGTCCTTCATCGACCGAGAAGAGCACAGCAACTGTCAGTTTTGATTCGAGATTGCCTCAAATCACTGGCCCAACCTCCGACATGGCCGAATTCTGGGGTCAACTAGCCCATGAGCTTTACAGGGCCGAGCCAAAGGGCGATCAAGTAAAGCCTCTTGGTCCCCTTTCACGCGACGTTTTTGATCCCCATGGTGCCAGGGCACGGGTGGGCGTGGACGTCCTCGATATCCCCGAAAAGCAACTGCACTCGTTGGAAAAGAATCACCGGAAATATGTTAAGAGCATTCGGCATCTTGCGCCACAACTACCTTTCACGCCAAACACTCGAGGCGTAGTGATGACCTCCAAGGGCTCGAACCTCGGCATCGCAGCTACCGCTATTCTCATGCTGCGACATATCGGGTCACGACTTCCCGTTCAGCTCTTTCTCGACTCTACCACCAACCGTGAGCGCCAACTCTGCAATGATTCGCTATCGAGTTTGCAGGTGCAGTGCCTCAACATGGACGACTATTTCAAGTTCCCAAAATCATTCAACCATACAAGGCCAACACTAGAAAAGTTCCAGTTCAAAGTATTTTCCATCATATTTTCAAACTTCCAGGACGTCTTATTCCTCGACGCCGATGCGTTCCCGATCAGGAAACCCGACCATCTCTTCGATGTGGAACCCTACAAGAGTCATGGCCTTGTGACGTGGCCGGACTTTTGGCTACCGACTATATCACCTTACTTTTACGAGATTGCAGGCGCGAAAATGCCAAATCTGACCCTCGACTCTCGAAGCTCTGAATCTGGAATAATGCTATACGACAAGGCGAGACATGCCGACAGTCTGCTACTGGCTGCTTACTACAACTTTTATTCCAAGTACTACTACCAGCTTCACTCACAAGGGGCCTGGGGATCGGGCGATAAGGAGACATTTATGCAGAGCGCGTTGGTGCTCGGGAAACCATTTTGGCAGGTGAAGAAAAGGCCAGCGTTGATGAGTGATGGCAATATCAACTACGGCAGCGGTATATGGCAGGCTGATCCGGAGCAAGATTGGCAAGTACACTCACAGGAGGCGGATGCAACATCAAGAAAGAGACGCAAGAGAGGTTCAAAAGATGAAGCCAGCGTCACAAGCACCATGTTCGCCCATCTCAACAGAGTCAAAATCGACACCAGACGCCTAAGCGAGCTGGTGGAGGAGCTGAAATCCGACGAAGAAAATAGCCCATCGTCGAGAATATGGGGGTCAGATGTTGACAAGGTCGTTGGGTTCGCGGGATATGATCTCGAAAAGGTTATCTGGGAGGAGATTATCAAGGTCAATTGCCAGGGGTCCATGCTGGAGGAATGTGACAGAATCCGTGAGTACTATGACACGGTTTTTACGAAATCATAGACGGCAGCATATTTAGGGGGGTTGCATAGTAATCGTTGTAAAAGGCAGCATGTACTTTGGAGTTGTCCAATTATAGTTACTGGAGCATAAAAGGCTTTATTGTTTATAAAGAATGACCCCATTGTATGTATCTTGCCGCGTACTAGGTATGTTGCAGTAGGCTAGGTACCCAGCGTCAACCAATCCTCTGACTAACCCGTTATACCCCGTCCACAGATTCATTTAGCGGAAGCCCTGGAATCATTGCTAAGTATCTCTGTCAAAGCATCCCTCTTAATACACTTCTCAAAGGCAAAGCTCCCCGCCAGATCCTCCAACTCCTCCTTACTCTTATCCCTGAACAACTCTGCCATCTCCCATCCAACATATTCACTCATTAGACACTCCCTAATCACCCGCTCAAACTGACGTTCAAAAGTCCACACCTTGGGGTACCGCGTGTTTTTGTACTTGTCCAAGACCTCATCCTTGAGTCCTTGCAAAAACGGCTCGTATAGGTGCTTCACGCCGTCCTTGTTCACCACGCCCCAAAAGTCGAGGCCGAGTCGTTGCTTCTTCTCAACAAAGGGCGCGATAAGGCGCATGTATGATGACTGCGGGTCGACGAACACCATTCCTTGATAGCCGATATCCTTGTACAGCCAGATTGACCAGCTGACGTCGGTTTCCTTGTATATGGCGAGTTGTTCCTTCAACAGGGCAAATCGTTTGGCGTTGGTTTTCACGCCTTCTGCGCCCTCTTTTTGCTCATTCTGGTAAACAGGTCCAAACTCTCCATTCCAGATGGGGACATTCTTTTCCCTCATGAACTGAGCCTTGCGCTCGAAGCTGGCCCGCAGCTTTTCCTTCTGGTCTTGCGTGCTCTCGTACTGCTCTCCGAATGGGAATCCGAGGAAGCTGTAGTCATGGCAGGCATACACAGCATTAGGCAGGGGCTTTTCAGGGAAGGCCCGGAAGTCCATGGAATATGTATTTCCGTCAATGAAGATCATGTGCTCTGGGTCGATGGCTCTGACACTCTTCTCGGCTCGCTCGTACCACTTGATCAGTCTGTCGCCAAAGTATCCTGAGGCAGTCCTCTTCGAGTCGGCAGGCTCGTTGAGGAGATTGTAACCTGCAATTACGGGGTTGCCCTTGTAGTGTTTTGCCAGTGCCTCCCATAGCTGAATGGCCCGGTCTTGATGGTCCTTGAAATCCCAGAACATGGCTCGTGCAATACCAGAGTCGCTGTGCCAGTCTTGGTTCTGCCCTCCAGGGACTGCGTGCATGTCAAGAACGACATACAAGTTGTGACGAGCACAAATCTTCACATATTTATCCAGCAAGTCGAAACCCTCCTGCTTCAGGGTATCGGGGTTCTGGTCGTCCATCAAATGGCGATAGTTGAAGGGTATTCGGATGCAGTTCAAGCCCAAGGAAGCAAAGTAGGCGGCGTCTGAGTCGGTGAAGAAGTGGTGAAGGAGTCTGTCGAAGAAGAATGTTGCCTTTTCCTCCCCCAACACCTCCGCCAACTGTGCCCGATGCTCATGCTCATGGCCAGAGTATCCAGTGATGAAGTTCTCCATGTTGAGCATGCCACCCAAGGCAGCGCCCTTGAGGACAACTGTCTCCCCAGCTGGGTTCACAATCTGGCTACCCTTTACTCGAAGCATTGTGCAAGGTCTAGCATTCTGAGAGGTTCCGTTTTGCGTGTCGACCATGGTAACGGCTTGAGATTGATCGTCGAGGTGAGAAGTACAGTGCAAATGTAAGAAGCAAATAGGAATACAATGAAATAATATGTTGAACGATGTGCTAATTGAGTCTATGTAGATTTTCTTCGTCGGAGCTAGGGCACCAATCCAAGTCTAATAAATGGTCTAGTGTCTCTGTGGGCGGAGAAGTGCATGATCCTTACGAGCGACACTCCCCGATAATACCAAATACGTCACGAGGAATAGTCACTTGATCCTGCAGTGGAACAAGCCTTTTTATCCGGAGACACGGCTAGCGGTCTCGCATTTTGCCGGTTTAAGCTTTGCATTACCGCAACTATGTACCGAACAGTCGGATCTCAAGTATCAACATCAACACCCAGCATGATGCCCTGCAAGAAGGCCCTCTGTGCGGGCAACTCCGGGACCTCGTCTTCCCATGATCTCAAAAGCTGTATGATTGTCTGCACAGCATCTTGCCACCTCTCAGGCATCGCTGACCCCAGCAGCCGTGCGCCAAGCAGTACAGTCGCTGAGCGAACGCAGCCTCTGATCATAAGCCACGTCCCATGATGGCGATGTAGAAAACCAGCCTCGTTTACTTGTGTGCGTAAGACGTGATACTCCAGCGCCTTGTCTACATACATTCCTCCAGGAACCGATGTTAAAGCTCCGCGCTCAAGATTGGCAAGATGGGCCATAACAAATGGCCAGTAAATAGTCTCGAAAAAGTTGACGAGGTGACCTCGAAGAACGAAAATACGCACGTTATCGTCCACAGGGGGTTCAGCAAGGGAGAGCTCCGGTGGAAGACTGTTGGCCCATTGATGAGCTTGTGTCTCGTAGTCGGGCATGAGGACAGCCAGTTTCTCGAGAAACTCCAGATTGGACTCGGAAACACGGTGTAGCTCTAGAATCTCATTGCACACCCGGCTGGACAGTCTTCTCAGAGAAATCTCAGCTAGATAGAAGAGCCAAGATGTCTGCTGTCTGTTTGAATCAGTAGTCTTAGCCGAATCCAGGGGATGAGGAGGAGTCGGGAAGAACGGAGGATATAAAACACTCGTCGAGTGAGGCATGTTAAAGTCGGGGAGAACAAGTTCAGATCTTAATTCCCGTTCAGACTTCCATGCAGACCAATAAACAGCCTCTTGCTGTGTCTCATCACGCCCTGGCTTATCTTGTTCTGTGCGAGGTTCCGGTCCAGACATGACAAGCCTATGTGCCCTCTGCAGGAATGGCAGCGTTTGACAAGTAGCCAGAGCCTGAGAGAAGAAGCGCCAAGCTTCAAAGGGTTGGAAAGTGCACATCAAGAAGACACCAGACAAGAAGAAGCACTGGGCTCCAATAATGTCTGATCGAGTTAGGAGAGTCCCTATCCTCTTCTGGGCAGCGTGGAACAGCGCCTTCGCCTCCGCATACGCCGTTGTGTCCGGCTTAGACCCGGGGCTTGGGCCCAAGGGGGTGGCGATTTTCCCGAGAGCGCAGATGATCAAGGTCAGGCAAGAGTTAGCTGACCAATCTATGCCCTCGAGGATGGTGTCGGTGACTAGTTGACGAGTCGCGCATTCCTCCAATATTGGATTTTTGCAGTGAACGTGGATAAAGAAATTATCCAGTAGCTGCTTGACGCCTTGGGGGTCGATGTCTACAAGACCACTCAGAGGGCTACAGCCAGGAGAATAGGACCGTGATGGCTGGAGAGGTTCGCATTGGAGGTTCGCATGCGATACCTGCTGGCGGAGAACCGACCAGAGAAGCAGACTTTCCATCTTCTCAGGCAATATGCTCCTCAATGGAATGTCGTTGATGTCTCCAGCGAGTCGGCATGGCGAACTCGCAGATGAAGTTCTTGTGATAGTTGATGCGTCTCCTGTCTGGCAATGTGGCTGCCGGTGCGGGCGAGAAGTGGCTTCAGTTGCTGAGTCTTGGTTGCTTGGCGGCTCTCTGATCAGCCTCTCCAGCTCGTCCAACCGTTCAAGGATCTTGAGACTTGCAGGATCAAAAGCCGAGAGATCAACCGGTGACTGGATGCATGTCGCGCCCACGCTGAGACAGTAGGAGCATGTTGGCTTCCGGTTGTCGCATTTGGTCTTTCGTGCTCGACATACTTGGCATGCCGTATTGGCCCTCTTTCGTGGATAGAATGCAGTTCCGCGAGCAGCTGGACGCTTGCCTGGGGGGCGTACGTTTTCCGCCGAGGTAGCTCCATCGTGTGTTTGTTCAGCTGGATCTTGTGGAGTCATGGTGATGCACAACCAGTTAAAGAGGCAAGGATGGGTTCAAGTCGCCGAAGTAGAGCACCAGTGATGAGGAACCAACTTGTCGGGGAATCTCGCTCCTTATAACGAGCCTTGTGACTTTGCTAGTGGAGCCGACGTGCGGTTGGTTCAGCTCGGAAACCTTGTCGGGGAGTGTCGCCTTTAACAACCAGACCGGGGTAAGCTCCATCCCCGCAGTCCAAGGAGGGTTTGGCGCCTGTCAATGGTGTCCCCCGCAAACCCCAGACAACTCTAGACGTTTGGTATTGAAGCTTGGGACCGAGTCGTGTGACTTGAGTGGTTGGCATCGTCAGGCCATAGGCTGTTCTTTAGCCGGACTAGATTTTTGCTCGATGGCGTTGCGAAAAACCACCGGATAAGAAATCCAAGGGAGGAATTTCCCGTTGTCTACAGAATATAATACCTGGCCATTATCCCAGATATCTCAGCCATTCTGTCTTGTGCCATGCATGAACGGAAAAACATCTTGAATATCACCTCATATACACTTTACACCCCATCCAATAAGCTCCAACTATGGCCTCATCAAATACTGGCCTTGAGGGCAAGGTCGAACTTACACTCGAGCCGAAGGCCTCAGCGGCCGAGTTCACAGACCCCAAGGCCGACGTCGTCATCGCCGAACGCCAGGCCGAGCATGACTTGACCCTCAAGCAGGTCCTCCGCCAACATCCTGCACTGGTATTCTGGTCTTTTTACTGGTCTATTGCTGCCGTTGGCTGGTGAGTTGTCCTATTCATCAGACCTGGGCATATAATGCTAACAGCTGGACTTAGGGGGTTCGATGCTCAGATCAACGGTGCCATGATCTCTGTCGCCTCGTTTCGCCGCGACTTTGGGTACTAACACGCAAAATCCTGTGACATATGAATAACAACTGACTCGCCTCCCTAGATACATGGAAAACGGGGAAGCAATTCTCCCTGCGGACTGGCAAGCGGCGTTCAACACGGTCAGCAGCGTTGGAGGCTTCTTCGGTGGCTTCTTATGCTCCTGGATCTGCGACTACGTTGGTCGCAAGAACTCTCTCGCGATTGGTCTCTTGCTCGCAACCGGAGGTACTTTCGGAGAAGTCTTTTCTACAAGCAACACCACCTTTGTCATCTCCAAACTGATCCTTGGTTTTGGCCTCGGTTTCTTCCTCACTCTAGCCCCATTGGCAACTTCTGAGATTGCCCCGGTGGTCTTCCGAGGTATCGCAACAGCTGGCGTGAATCTCGGAATTGCCATGGGCCAGCTCCTCTCCAACGCCGTTATCAAAGGGTTCGGTGAAAGAACCGATCACTGGGCTTGGCGCGGGCCCTTTGCGACCCAGCTTTTGTTCACCCTGCTGCTGGCCTTAGGGTTACCCTTTGCTCCCGAAACGCCTTGGTATCTGGCCCGCAAAGGCAAGCTGGATGCCGCAAAGCAATCCCTTGTGAAACTGTACGGTTCAGGAGTCGACGTTGACGCCAAGCTTGCCGGTATTCAGACAACAATTGCCGAGGAGGAATCTGCGACAGAGGAGGAAGCTTCTTGGGCCCAATGTTGCAGAGGTACTGATCGGATTCGCACCATGATCAGCATCGGCGTCTTCCTATGTCAACATTTTGTCGGCATCATTTTCGTCCTGGGTTACTCAACCTACTTCTTCCAACTTGCTGGCTTGGCCGAGGCTCGCAGCTTCGATCTCGGAGTTGGAGTCACGGCTTGTGGTGTCGCCGGCAATATCTGCAGTTGGTTCGTCGTCAACTCATTCGGCCGTCGCAAAATCTTCCTCTCTGGCATGGTATCCCTGACGGTGCTTTTGTTCCTCATCGGTATCATGGATGTGGTGCCCACTGGCGCTGCGAAATGGGTGCAAGCTGCATGCAGTGTCATCTACGCCTTTGTCTACTTCGCAACCGTTGGAGCAATGGCTTTTGCCGTGCTGGGCGAGTGCTGCTCGTTGGCTCTCAAGGCGAAGACGATGGCGCTGGCCACTGCTACTCAATCGGTCATGGGCCTTGCAATGAACTTTGCCATTCCCTACATGGTTAATCCAGATGAGGCCAACCTGAAGGGAAAGGTCGGGTTCATTTTTGGCGGTCTTGGTCTGCTGGGGATCATTTGGAGCTGGGTGTACGTTCCTGAGCTGAAGGGGCGGCGATATGATGAGATTGACAGAATGTTCCAACTCAGGGTGAGCCCGAGGAAGATGGGGGCATATCAGCTTTAAGGGATGGTTCCAATCCAACCATTGCATAGAGGCTGCAGATACTTGTTAGTCAGGTGCTTTATTTTATTCGCAGAGTGTGAAGTAGTCGGACGCCGGTAGCGAAGCGCGTAATACAAAACATTGATAAGGTGCAAATGTCGACCTTACTAGAAACCAGAGACGTCAATATGCAGCGCAAAAAGAACTCTGCTTCAATACCAACTCTCTGTCCAACGAGGATCAGACCATGAAAATGACAAAAAGGAAGCGCGCACAGCATCTCTAATTGAATGGACGAACAGGGAATCGAACCCTGGACCCCTCCCAATTCAGCATGTAAGAAGATGCGAAGGGAGTATTATACCACTAAACCATTCGCCCATGAGTGGTTATGATCGGGTCCACAAATAGGCCTCTTGTGTCTCAGTCACAGGGCTCGCCTTAGTATAACCCGCTCCTTGCTCCGAGTTAATACTTGACCTCACCAAGAACTTTAATAAATACGTAATAAAACATTAGATCTACTCTTAGAGATATATTTTTATAAGCTTGTATTTAAAACCCGTTCTGCTATATCTTTATTATATAATGTTAGATATAGGAAAGATCTTCTATATTAATAAGATCATAACTACTATAGATTAGGAATTACATTAAGAGATGTTATTTAAACTTGACGTTTAACCTCATTCGACGTTGTCTACGTATCGTCTCCCCACTTGACTAATATATATATTTAAACTGAGGCAACCAAGATGTCTAGCACATAACCTGTCAAGTGTGATAATAGTTTTTATCACTCGTCAAGTACCCTGGAGCGTCTGAAATCCTACCCTAACCTCAACCTAGTATCAAAGCAGACTAGCCTTCCTGATTACTCATCGCCGCCAATGAGGACCATCCAGAAACCACTTGGCCAGGGGGAGCCGGCGCGTCTTGGCCCCCGACGTTGGAGCTTGCTCGCAGCAGTGCATGGGTTCACGGGCCGGGAAACAATGGACCCTCTTCAGGCTGGTGAGATCCGGCTCCTCCGTCTGGGCTCTGACGAGGTAAGACTCTGCTAGTAAGCGCTGCTGCTCCATCTGTTGACGGGACCTAGGCCGGATGTGACTCTCGAGAGATAATCTTTGAAACGGTCTCTCTGATAGATCCTGATCTCCCTACCTTTGTCGCCCTCTCCTATGTCTGGGGCGACTTGAACGATACTTTGCCGCTATCAGTTTCTGGAGAACTCGTTCCCGCAACCAGAAACCTCTACGCAGTCTTGGAATGTCTGTCATCGTCGGGCTTTGATCAACTGCTTTGGGTCGACGCACTATGCATCAACCAACATGACTTGCTCGAACGCGCGTCTCAAGTGGCTTTGATGGGCGAAATATACTCCCGCGCATCCTATGTACTGGCCTTCTTATCCCCTCTGTCGGAGCCGTTCGAACATGGCCTGAATTTCATTGAGCGAGCTGCTCGCGATTCCGAACTACACTACGAACCTTCCCTTTCGCCTCATATCACAGTCAACGGCCTGACTGCCAGCTCTCAAACTCTACGAGATTCCTTTATCGCGTTCTTTGCCACGCCATGGTGGACCCGAGTCTGGACCGTACAAGAGTTTGTCTTGGCGAAAAGGGTCATCTTCCAATGCGGAAAACACCAGATCGACGCCAAGGTGGTCCAAACAGCTTTTCAAAACCTGGCTACCCACGAAAGGAAATGCTGCTGGGTTGCACGACGGGCTATCGATGGCAAGGCGTCAGGCTTTCTCGACTCTCCCAGCCAGGCAAACGGCGGCTTGACCCTGTACACGGCAACGCTTCGGATGAACAACCTCAACACCATTATCAGAAGGGAGAATTTCCGTATCAACAATACGCTGGCAGTCATAAGCCTTTTCCGGACTAGACAGTGCTCGGATCCCCGCGATCGAGTGTTTGGGCTGTCGGGTTTGCACTTTAACAGCGAACAGGATGGAGACTTGATACCGACAGATTACACCATATCGACGGTTCTTCTTTACCAAAATCTGGCTCTAGCTGCTATTGAGAGGTCCCAAACCTTGGACGTCTTGAGCCATGCATTGAATGGTCCATCTGCTCGTCAGCGGACAACCGGATTACCTAGCTGGGTCCCGGATTGGGACGCAACCATGGATGATGCCTATCACCTGATATATCAGGAGCGGATAGACCTGATGCGTCATTTCAAGGCATCGTTAGACACAAAACCTTCCTGGAGTCTCAACAAGTTTGGGTCAATTACAACGCGTGGGCTGCAGTTTGGCAAGATCATATCTACTGGCCCCGGCTATCCCTCCACCCCTACTTCAACACCACGAGGAAAGGAACTCATAGACATATGGCGCAACCTAGCCGGCTTACCTTCAGAACCCACAGCCTTACCTTCAGGGGAATCAGACGACTCTAAGAGAGAGTGGGCTTTCCAAAGGTCGCTCTGCGCTGGTCTCTCCCTTCAGCAATGGAGTGAGGACTCATGTAACTACTCAAGCGCCTACGAAACATGGTACGAGTGGTTTGCCCACGAGAATGCGACTTCTATACCAGAGGAAGCGAGGGAAAATGCCCGCGAATTTGACTTTTTGGTCCAAAGTGCCTCCTTGGGTCGGCGTTTCTTTACGACTGAGAATGGGCAAATGGGATGGGGTCCAGAGTTGGCGCAAGAAGGCGATGCTGTGGTTATTATTCCTGGAGGAAAGGTCCCTTATGTTCTTCGGAAGTCTGATTCTTTATATTGTGAGGAAAGTGGTGCGTTGGCGTATGAGTTAATAGGGGATGCGTTTGTTGATGATGCGATGCTTGGCGAGATGATTACGCCCACGCCGGAGCAATTTGAAGAGATGGTAATTATTTAAAAGGATCGCTATTTAGAAAAATAAATCCATATTAATAAGATTGACGTGATATGCTATCTTGATTTCTAGCTATTTATCGACTGATTTAAGTCATGTCTCTCTGGGTAGTCTACAGCAAAAACATCAAGGCATTGGACACAGAACACCGCGGAAATAACTACTGTGCTGTGATATTTTCTACCGTTGAAAAGTCTAGTCATCCTCGGAAAGCCTTCCCCGTGCTGACGTTCAACTTAGTCCATACAGAACCTGTGGCCAGGTACCATACAAACTGCACCGGCCAGTAAACGTGAATCGTCCACAGCCAAGGCCACGGATCCCAGGCTTCAAATGTGCCGTCCCTCCAGTAAAGGAAATGCCGAATAAATGACCGAAAGGATGTATGAAGCTCAGACATTGTCATGGTACCGCGGAAGAGGGCTAGATAGAGGGGGTAAAGGACTAACTCTACCAGATCCTGGCTGACCCAATAGTACTGCTGAGGGTTCACAGGCGTCAGAGGAGACGTGGACAGGGGCTTCTGTGATTTCGATACCGAGAGAACAGAGAGGTATTCATCGACAATGTCCGGGGTGTTGTTGAAAAGAACGGTGGCGGTATGCACCCTCGGGTTACACTCAATGGGATATAAGGCGACCTCTTTCTCAACACCTGGCTGTGTTGCATCCTTGTCTTCTGACCGAATCAAAAAGTCAAAACTCAGATGGCCGGTGAAATTCTCTCCACCAGCCTCTGCCTGTTTGGCTGTAAAGTCAAGCATCGCTTTGCTCAGCGGAGAGTCCACAGGAAGGGCAGAGTAATGCATGAGCACGTCGGCAGAGCGACATGCAACAAAGGCGCGAACCCGGCCACGGATGACAAGGGCATGCGTGCAGAATTCAGGCCCCGAGATGAATTCCTGGATGATGAAAGAGCACTTGGCGGCCTTGAAGGGAATGGAGTCAATCCGTGAGACTGTGACGTCCTCGGATAGTAAAGGCAAGAGAGGCATGGTAAATCGAGCGATGTCATCAACGCCAACAGGCTTGACGAGATATCGCTTGGCTCCCGGTTTATGCTCGAGACCTCCATGTTGGTGTAGGAAATCAATGATCTGCTCTCTCCCATCAACCACCTCGGTAGTTGGAACAGTCAATCCAAGGGACTTTGTATGCTCAATGAATGAGTCCTTCTCATGCAGTCTCCGCACATCTTCCACTCCGAACTGGATTGCCTTGACACCTGTGCGGGCTTCAATGATCTCCTTGACCGTGGCATCCTCAATTGCAGCTGTGACGTCGGACACAGAGATCCAGAGATTGACATCTTCTTGTTGTACAATTTCTAACAATCGATTCAAATAACTATCGTCGGCATTTGCCTTTGAGGGGTCAGAGGGCTGAGGAAGGCGATAATAAGCGTTGATTGCATGCGAAGCTCGTCCCGGAGAAAGTGAATGGCGGTCGGCTCCAATCACACGGTGACCGCGGCTGTAGAACATCCGGGCGAGCGCAAGGCCTTTGGCCATATTCACACCCGTGACGAGGACGGTGACTGGTTCTTGACCATCTTGAGGTTTGGCTGCAGAACTTGATGTGAGGTGATGCCACACATAGGCTCCCAACGCAATGGCTGTGTCCGCGGGCAACAGGACAAAGCTCAGGATCAATAGTGAGAGATTCTTAAGGAAGTGAAATGCGCGTGAGCTGTCCTTGGACCTCCCAGGTCCAGAATCATTGGTGGCCATCAGGATCTTTCGACGTCGACGTCTGCAGAATGGGAATGAAGCCGTTGATTTTGGCTCAGTATTGCTGAAACCAAGCGTTGGAGATGCGTCTGGTGTGTCTAGGGCTGTTGCCTGAGAGTGAGCAGAATAACTCAATTGTAAGACGTCATGACTTCGTGGGGGCTGTTGCACAATGGCCGGGCCTAGACGGATATGTGGAGCGTCTCCGGGGTATCACATTCCGACCGTAGTATGTTGTAGGAAATCCGAGCTCCTTAGTCTGATTGATTTGAGCTGAAAATGTAGGGGGCGAGGGCCCAGCGTCGGTGCAATAGGATGAATTACCTGTCCTGAACCGGTCAGCCGAGGAGTGACGGACACATATGCGACAAGGCTGTTGCACTGTTCCACACCGCTCAGTGCGTGGCTGGCGTTATTAATGCAAAGAACATGAGATTTTTATGAAACCCGGATGCACGTCTGAGCCGTTGCATATACGATATCCCCAAGAAGCTTGAGCTTACCCACGACCCTACGCCTTCAAGACGGGCACCGAGACCACAAATCCACAAATCCCTGACTAATCTGCACAATATCCAATATAATATCCAGTTACTGTTACACTAGAAGTATCTGTTATTGCTCGACTTTTCGTGAACGGCTGCCCGCCTGCTTCTATGACGTTATAGACTATCGAGACAACTGAAGGGAACCGATTTTGAGTGGATGTTAGACTCTGGGGTACCATCAACTAGAGATGCAAATAGCCTAAAGAAACGAGTCGATATTCAAGACATGCATATCCTGTCAGCTTAAGCGGGTGTGAGGTTGTGGCCCCAAATAACGGCACATAGATCGGCTGTTCCGCCTCCAGCTCAGGGTCTTGAAGCATTGCTTTTCACATGTCCACACCCTATCTCCGGCCAATATCTGCATGCCAGAGACATGGGGAACCTGATGACGCGCACATGCAATGTGGTAGTGTAATCGAATCGATGTTTGAGTTTGGAGCACCAGATCGATCCAGGTACCGCCCCACGCGGATCTGGATCTCGAGATACCCGTCCCTTGTCAAGCCGTGTGGGACCCTGCGCCTCGTGTCGAGCAACGTGTCGACCTCCATGACGGTTATAGGACTGTACCGCTCATCTTGCAGGCGGTACCTCCGGTCTTGCACGCGGCTTTTTTGGAGAGTATATGACACCTAGAGGATGGGATTTACAAGACATGACACGGAAAGGGCTAGAGTAGACATGCCGTGCTCACAGAAGGCGCCTCAAGGGTCCAGTTAACCACTTAAGATAGGCTCCGGGCTCATCCTAGCAACATGATGACGCCAAGATTTCAAGTCGACCTTTGCTCAGACAGCCCTGGGCCTATCTATAGCAAATAGCCTAGTGTGCTTGGTGGTGTTGTTTCAGTACCTTCGGAGCAGCTATCTATTGTGCCCGGGTAAGGTACTCTTTACATGCCTCCGTGAAGGACCCTAGCTGAAACTACTTTCCTCGGCAGTTGAGAAGATCGCATGTTCTCTGGGACGATCTACTCAAAGAATTTACCCCTTGCGGATCTATCTCTCCGAGCTGTCGAGTCGCTTAATCCATATATAACCTGCTATCCTAGACATGTAATTGACTGCTACTTTGCACCTCACCCACGCTCCCACACCTTAATCCCTCTCGTTTCACTACCGCAATTCCTTGCCCACCATGTCTGACATGAAAGCCACTGTCGAGCCAACAGCCAAGGGCTTCTCGGTCTGCGGCTACGAGAAGATTGAGTATGACTTTGAGTTTCTCGATGGCGTTTTCAACGTTACAAACCCCCAACTTGCTCAATGCTACCGTCCTTGGGGCCGATGCCTAGCAGTCATGGACCTGAACATCTTCAGCCTCTACGGGGCTGAGATGCAGCGGTACTTTGACCACCATGGTATTCCTCTTACTATTCACAAGACCATGATTGGCGAGAAGGCCAAGAGCATGGAGACTTTGCTTGCCATTGTTGACTCGATGACCGAGTTTGGCATCTACCGAAAGGAGCCTGTGCTTGTCGTCGGTGGAGGATTAGTTACTGACGTCGCTGGGTATGTTCGAGCATGTACATATCTCTAGATCATCCCTGTTTACTGACTGTCCTTGATGTAGATTTGCTTGTGCCGCTTACCGTCGCAACACCAACTACATCCGCATCCCTACAACGGTTATTGGCCTCATTGATGCTTCAGTATCAATTAAGGTTGCCGTCAACTACGGTCGCTACAAGAACCGCCTTGGAGCCTACCATGCTCCCGCTCACACATTCCTGGACTTTACGTTCCTCCGCACCCTGCCAAAGGCGCAGATCAGAAATGGCTTTGCTGAGCTCATCAAGATTTCTTCATGTGCTCACCGTGATACCTATGACCTGCTTGAGGGCTACTGCGAGCAGCTGATTGACACAGCGTTTGGTCGCTCTGACGATGCTTCTGAGGAGATTAAGAAGGTTGCCGACCAAGTTTGCCGGGCTGGTATCTATGAGATGCTGAAGTTGGAGACGCCGAACTTGCACGAGATCATGCTGGACCGAGTGATTGCGTACGGCCACACGTGAGTATTTGCTCCGCACCACAATGATTGTTTACTAACATTGCAATAGATGGTCTCCCTTGCATGAGCTTGTGCCTGAGACACCTCTCCGACACGGCCACGCCATCTCAATTGATATGGCTTATTCTGCCACCCTTGCCCACACACGCGGACTTTTGTCCACAGAAGAACACATGCGTCTTCTGAAACTCTTTTCTCGGGCCGGTCTTTCCATGGACCACCCTGAGTTTGATGGTCCCCTCCTTGAGCGCGCCACGGCAGCCATTCTTAAAACACGAGATGGCAAGCTTCGCGCGGCTGTCCCTATTAGCCCTATGGGTGATTGTATTTTCCTCAATGGTGTTAGCCACAAGGAAATGTGCAGCGCACTTGAGGAGCACAAGAAGCTGATGGAGAATTTCCCTCGTCGTGGCGAGGGCCTTGACGCATACGTGGATGCTAGTGACACGGGTTACACCGTCCAAGGCACACCGGTGGAGAATGGCGCGGCAAAGGGTCTGCCCGTGAACGGCGTTGAGAATAGCTACCACCATGCCTCAGGGCCGGAGGGAGTAGATGGTTTGCAGGACGGCGGTGAGGACATGAACAACAACTATGTCCTTAATGGTCGATCTAATGGTTGCAAAGACGGTGTTGGCAAGCTCAGCAGTGGGCTGAAGGGCAAGGTGAATGGCTTAGAGAGTCATATTTTCAACACTGTTGCAGTGAATGGCCTGCGTGGATCTTGAACAGATAGGATGTAGGCAGGTTTGAGTCTTGAAGGTGTGCACAGTTTATGGACATGAGGCGGAGCGGGAACGTTGGGTTTCCCGTTATCCCGCATAGTAAAAAAGGCATTGGCCATCACAATACACTTTTTGCTCTATTGACTAAATTCCCCACCCCCCTCTTAATTACCCAGACTTGTGAACACTACGGGGAGTTTCCCCCGGCCTAAACAAAAGCTTCTAAATTCCATAGTCTCGAAAAAGGGATGTCATTTTAACCTACAGACGAACGGAGCTGCCATGATTTCAGGGATAATTAAGAAGGATATTTGTGTAAAGATACTGTTGTGCTAATGGGTTTCCTCTGATCTATCTCAAGCTAGTAGAGTTATGATATTAATGTGATAGACACACATTCGCTTTGCCGCGGTATGAACGGAAATGCCCTCGGAGACAAGAACCCATTTCTCGTAAATTTTCTTCTATTTGACTGCCAATAGCCAATAGCTAGTAGATATTTATTGCCAAATATCATGTCTAATGAAAACCATTCTAGCTCACGTGAGGGAAAAATACTTTCCTATTGAGCCATTTTGATGGTGTTGTTGAGTTCCTTTCCGCGGGAAGATCAACCCACTCGGCATGGCCGCGGGAAACCTACAGGCAACCATTTACGCAATATCACGCACGAAGCAACCTTCTATTACGGCAACTATCGGCGTAGCGGACTTCGGAATTCATCAGACTCTATGGATCTGGATTGTGGATGCACGTTGGTTTCCCGCGGCAAGAAAGCATCGCCTCCTCATCCCATGACCTGGCAATTCCGGCTATATAGGACTGCCTCTGAACAGGGCCCCGAGTTACTTTTACGCTGATACACCTTCCTTGTACCCTCTTTCGACAACCCAAGTCTCTCCTGCTACTATAATCCACCATGGCTACCAACGGGACCAACGGTACAAACGGTACGAACGGGGTGTCGACATTCTGGTCGAGGACCGACAAGTACCTCATGTCGACCGGGGTGCCCTTTTCGCCTGTTGTCATCACGAAAGCCCAGGGCACTCGACTCTACGATGCCAACAACAGACAAATCCTCGACTTCACTTCGGGCCAGATGAGCTCACTGCTTGGTCACTCCCACCCTGAGATCGTCGAGGTAGTCAAGAAGTATGTCTCTGAGCTTGACCATCTCATCAGCAACATGATCACGGATCCCGTTGTCGACCTGGCTGAGCGCCTTGCCCGCTTCCTCCCCGCACCTCTCCAAAAGTCATTCTTCCTCAACACCGGCTCCGAGACTACCGAAGCTGCCATCAAGATGGCCAAGTGCTACACCCGCAAGTTTGAGATTGTCGCTTTCTCAGCAAGCTACCACGGTTTGACCCAGGGTTCTGGTTCTGCTACCTTCTCCGCCGGTCGCAAGAACGGTGGCCCCGCCATGCCGGGCCAGCTTGCTTTCCCGGCTCCTTATGCTTACCGCTCCCCTTTCCGACACCCTGACGGATCTTACGACTGGGAGACTGAGATCGAGTTCGGCTGGTCCATGATTGACCGACAGAGCGTCGGTTCCCTCGCAGCTTTCATTATGGAGCCTATTCTTAGCACCGGCGGTATCCTCGACTTGCCCAAGGGGTACCTGAAGCGAATGAGCGAGGAGTGCAAGAAGCGCGGCATGCTGATCATCATGGACGAGGCACAGACCGGCGTTGGTCGAACAGGACAGATGTTTGCCTTTGAGCAGGAGGACATTGTCCCTGATATTCTGGCTCTGTCCAAGACCCTGGGCTGTGGTTTGCCTCTGGCTTCAGTTTCCACAACCGTTGAGATTGAGCAGGGATGTAAGAAGGCTGGCTTCCTCTGGCTCACGACCCATCTGAACGACCCCCTGACCGCTGCTGTCGGTAACAAGGTGCTTGAGATTGTCGAACGGGACAACGTTAGTCAAAAGGCTGCCGAAAGGGGTGCCCAACTCCGCGAGGGTCTTCTGAAGCTCCAGAAGAAGTACTGGTGCATCGGCGATGTTCGAGGCCGCGGTCTTCTCCAGGGAATCGAGATAATTTCCGACGCCCAGACCAAGGCCCCTGGTTCCGAACTTGGCCAGAAAGTTTCTGACAAGGCCATGGAGCTTGGTCTGTCGTGCAATGTTGTCAACCTGCCCGGCATGGGAGGCGTTTTCCGACTCGCTCCTCCCGTTACTGTGACGGCGGACGAGATTGAGGAGGGATTGAAGATTCTTGACGAGGCGTTTGCTTACGGCCTGAGCACGTTGTCCAAATAGAGGAAGGTAGAATAGGAAAAAGAAGTTAGTTTGTTTATGGGTTGACGGGACTATATAGTAAATTATGTGACGTTTCTTAGTCGCGTTCAACCCTACAATTCTGGCTAGCTTTAGTTTTCATGACTTATGAGCCTATTTGTGTCAAGGAACTGTGTTCTTTTGCTATTGTGTTTCCTCTGACGTGAAGGTGGCAGAGATAATAGTAATAATGTGAAGAAGACAGCAGCGTTCACATGTGGCACGGAATAACTTGTCCCGTTCCTGACTTGCTAGTATGAGGTCACAATTACGACGATCCTGGAATGTGTTGTTGACTGCCTGGAGAATGTCGATGATATCATCGACCGAAGGCCAATATTAAAACCCCAACAGTCGCATGCCATAATTTACAGCTTGACCAATATCAGTATATCCGTTTCACTATTTCGGTAACACATTAGCAAAAGAACACAGTTCCTT
>JABFFE010000245.1:0-149948 GCA_013623625.1 Fusarium setosum | reverse complement strand
CCCGTCGGGTCCCCTCTAGCACACCCTTCCTCCGATCGATCTTGTCCTTCTTGCGCTCCAAAGGCCTGCTCTTTCCTCGCCGTCCCTGGCACACGAGCTATAACCTTTGAGACGGGGACGTTTAGCAGGCACTCTCGTCGCCGTTCGCTCTTTTGCCAACCACTTCAGGCCAAGCGGTATTGCCACCCCCTGCTCCCTCTCTTTTCCCCCGTGTTTTTTCGCTGTAGTCCGCGAGAACCGGGTTGCTTTATCATCATTACCGCTCCGAGCCTAGCCCGCCTCACCCGTGCAATCCCAGTCCTCACCAGGGGATGTCCACTTAAACCAGCTCCCCAGACCCGGGTTCTGGCAAGGGGAAAATAAAACACCAACGCGTCCTTGACTCGATGCGATTTTCTTTTCTTTGGCCGCGTCTTATAGCTTCAACGTTCACGTCACGTCTCATGTCTGACTAATGGGTCTTCTCTCTATGCAGCATCACTCGCAGCACCAGCAACAGGGTCAGCCGCCTTCCCAGCACCTGCAACACTCGCGACCCCCGAGTGTAGTTCACCAGCAGCATCACGCCCAGGCTCACCCGCCGCCGCAACAACACCAGAGCGCGTACTCGTCGACACACTCGCTTCCTCAAGCATATCAGGCCGGCGCTCAGGCTACCAACAGCCAGGATAACCTCAGCTACTACAACCACCCGAGTCCCTACAGCACACCCGGTGCCACAAGCGGATACACGTCCGCAGGTGCGTTCTCGCCCACCATATATAGCTTCTTGGGTGCAAGAAGCGCGTCGCGATCTCGAAACTGACCATGCGCGATGCAGATACATCCGACATGATGGCCGCCGCTCAAATGCCGAGACCCCCTTACCCTCCAATGTCCTACCATACGCCGCAATCCAACTCTCCCGCCTCCGTCGCCTCTCCTTCTCAACATGACCAGCACAGAAGCATTTACGGCCAACCGCCGTCGCAGCATCTGCAACAGTCGATGTACTACCAGCCGCAGAACCAATATCAGCCAATGCCTCCTCAAGCGACCGCTTCCCCTTACGCGCAACACGCGCCTCACCCTCAGCAATCCATGACCTCGCAGCCAGCTATGATGATGTCTCAACCCGCGCCCCAGAATCAGATGACCCAACATGCTGCGCAGCACGCCCACGCGGGGATGACTGGCAGTCCCAGGCCCAAGATCGAGCCCCAGGTGCCTCTACAGCTCCAGAAGCCTCAGTCGTCGCCCATGCCGCAAGCCCACCACCCCCAGAACGGCGGCCAGCTTCAGAGCCCCGGAAACACTACGCCTGGTGTTAATCCTAGCGCCGCGCCTGGCCCGATCCCCGCGACAACTCCTCTTGTGGTCCGACAAGACGGTAACGGCGTTCAATGGATCGCTTTCGAGTACTCCAGGGACAGGGTCAAGATGGAGTATACGATCCGCTGCGACGTAGAGTCTGTTAACATCGATGAGCTATCACCAGAGTTCAAGCAGGAGAACTGTGTCTATCCCCGAGCATGTTGCCCCAAGGAGCAGTACCGCGGCAACCGCCTGATGTACGAGACGGATTGCAACCGTGTCGGCTGGGCGCTGGCTGAGCTCAACATTCCTCTTCGAGGCAAGCGAGGACTAATTCAGAGAGCGGTCGATAGCTGGCGTAACAGCAACCAAGATCCTCGACTCCGAAGCCGACGAGTGCGACGTATGGCCAAGATGAATCAGCGAAAGCAAGTCCAGGCCTCTCCGCATCCCGGAGCGGCTCACATGCCCGGTCCTAGCGGACCTTCAGGGATGCCTGGTGCCCCTGGACCCATGGGACCTGGAGCTGCCGCCATGGGCAAGCCTGGTCTCGGCAGCATGGGTCAACCGATGCACCACCACCAAGGAACTCACCCCGACGGCACAGCTCAGGGTGGAGGGGATGAAGTCGGTATGTTCCACCAGATGTGATTGATTCAAGAAGCATCATGTCTGGGTTTGCGCAAGGCATCGCCTTGGGCGCTCCCATCTATCCCGACCCCGATCCCTCGCCGTCCTTGACACCGCACAAGCTGCTTTGTTCGACCAAATGTTGTGTTGATTAATTGATACCAAACCCCCTTTATCCTTTCCTTGTTGTCTTACAAAATTATTCCCTTATCGCAACGGCTATACCTGTCTATGTCTTTGCTGTTTTTTACTATTGCTTTGATTCGCGACTCTCGAGTGTTTTTGGGGACAGGGTTTGTCATCTCCTTTTATTGTCTTTTGTCTGCCTGTCAAGAGCACAGGCGGTCCATCACTTACTGCACCGCCATCCATACAGCATGCTGCGGCAGTGTCTCGAGGGGTTATGAGGAACTCTTTGTTTTGTTGATTGGCACAGTTCTGTACATTACCATAAAGTCGCGCACAGTTGCTGTTGCTGCTGTTAGTCGTTTGCTTTGCTGCTGGGTTTCCGCGACTCTTAGACGAGTTCAATCTGCCTTCTGGCTTTAAAAGTTGCATTTGCCGTTGGCATTCAGTCGGCCCTTTGAGACCGATCTGACACAGGCCTTAACCCTATTTTGTTTTGCCTTGCTGAACACACTTTACTGAGCCTGGTCATGTTTTGCGTTGGTTGGTTTCAAAGCCACCATTTGGTCACCTCACCTCACCCCATGTCACCTCACCTACACCAAGACCTGATAAGCACTCGCAAGAGCAGGAGGGAGAACAAGACTGGCTAACTCAGGCTGTTTATAGGCGATGGTCACGGTTACGAACACCATCACCACCAGGCTCCCACGGGTCAGAACCCCCCAAGCAACGACGACGTGAGGCCGGCTCACGTTTTTACTGGATACAACAACCAGCCTTATCCCACTAGCGCGCCAATGTCTCACATGGCCCCCCACGCTGGTGGTGCCGTCCCAGCTAAGCGCCACAGCCGGGGTAACGCGGATGAACCTGACGATCTATTCCCTGACATCCCTGAAGCCAAGAAGCGCAAGTTTATTCTTGTCGAGGACAATGTTCGCGGATCCCGCCTGCGTGTGCGAGTCACCCTCGAGGGCGTCGACACCAATGAGATCCCCGACAGCTTCCGCAAGGGAGCCAGTGTCTTCCCTCGCAGCTATTTCCCACGGGAAATGCAGAGCCCTCCGCCCAGTGCAACGGGCTCGCGCTTCTTTGCCGAAGATCATGACGATGACGGCATTGAAGAGACCGAGGGCCGGGATGCTAGCCGCCGCGGAGCTAACCGGACTGGCAAGGAGATGGTCAAGGTCCCCATGGGTGAGTCCCAAGGCGAGATTGCTATCCCCCGAATGAGGAAGTCTGTCCGAGGCAAGGAGGTCCGCCTCAACGATCTTGGATACCGAATGGCCTGGCTTCAGAGCCGAGTCTTTGCTGGCCGAACTGTCTTTCTGCAGCGAGCTTGTAAGTCTTGAATCTAAACAGTTGGTCGGTTGAGCATGGGGACTGACAGGGCTTAGTGGACTGCTACCGCAACAAGACGCGAGCGGCCATTGAGAGCATCATGCAAGACGTCAAGACTGTGGCGCCTCACTACGAAACCCGCGTTGGCAAGAGGCGCTGGAACGAACGCATGCGGCGCGGAGAGAAGAAGGACGATGAGTAGACTTGTCGACCTACCGCTTGGATGTTGTTGATTCTGCACAAAAAGCCCCTCCTTGGACCACTGAGCCTTGTGTTTTTTGTTTTCCAAGCATCGACATTAGAGATTGGCTCTCTTATTGCTTTGTCATTTGCTGTTCCACGATACCATTCTGCGACGACATTGAGTCCAACCCATTTATTACCCCTTTACTTTTTGTTCTTTTTCCCTTGGCCATGGACGCTACACCAAATATTTGCATCGACACTTTCTGTAACTTTGGACGACATTGGGCAAGCTCTCCCCCGTACAGGTTTTCTTTGGTTGATGCTTGTGGAATTTCAGTCTTTACATCAAGTGGCTCCTGTATATTAAAATTACGAGACGGAGAGGGTGCATAGATGCAGGACGATCACACTGCTGGTCAACGACGTTGACGTCGACGGGATATCTCATGAGGGCTGGGTTTTGGTCGTGGTTATCCGCTCCGGGAGAGTAATACGACTTGGCGGACAAACTGGGATGGAGGTGGACCAAAGGAAGGATGGGGATTAATCACGTATGGGGCTGGAAAGATTCAAATAGGGAGACGATGATGTTTTTGGTATTTGGCTTGAGACCACTGTGTGGTAATGTTGTTTGCAAATACTGGTTGGTTACTGTTTGTTGGTAGACAGGTTGTATTTCCATGTTCCCTCGACTATCTATCCATATGGACACATAACATCCGTAGCTTCCACCGTGCTGTGATGTCCAAAGGTCCATGCTCATGTGAGAAAGAAGGGAAAAACCACTTGAGAAAAAGGAAACATGCCAGCCCAGCCCAACCCTGTCTGATGAACCCGTCCGCCCGGTCCCTTGGTCCCGGTAAGCATGCCTGTAAGGTGTCTCACAATAATAATACCCTGGCTGGCACATACGCCCACGTCCTGACCCAGGCTTGACTTATATATAAGCCCGTGGACGCAGCTTTGCCCTGTTTGATCTGCTCTTCCTCGATCAACCAACTTGATCAAAGCTCACCATTCTCGCCCACGGTGCCCTCGTCGAGACTCGGCTGTATCCCGCGACAACTCGGTCCCCAAGGTCTCGGCAATACCGGCGAATCCGCGTGCGTTTAGGAGGGAGTCGTTGGGTCGAAGGCCCAGACGCTCGACAAGATGGTAGACTTCACGAGCCACGTAAGGTGTCTCGATGAGTTCTACCATCAAGTAGAAGCGGACGGCTCGGATGGCTAGTTGACGAGTTAGTGAGCTTGACAAGTTGCATGGAATAGCTAACAAAGAGATACGAGGGGAACAACATACTGGTTTGAAAATTGCAAATGTGTGTTTCGATAGCAGCCATCTTCTCCGGGTAGCTTCTGTACTTGTAGGCGACCTGGAGGCTCTGCCAGATGCAGTGGGCGAGGGGCTCGGACTTTGGTGATGCTATGTCCCGGGGAGCCTGAGGGAACAGAGCTGCGATTGCATCGAGGGCTTGTCTCTCCTCTGCGTTCAGCTCGCCTGGCAGAGGCGACTCCTTGGCGCAGAGGTGCTGAGTCTGCAGAGGCGGAAGACGTTCTGAGCCGAGCAGTGCTTCTGCCAGGTTGATCATGGCGAGGCTACGAGCAGAAGCCGAGATGACTAGATCGAGGCTGGCTTTAAATGCTTTCGGGTTGACTAGAGGGTTGACTTGCAACGCCTGCTCCATCAGATACGCTGGTCCATTTTCTTGGAAGATGGGGAACCCCGAAATAGAGAGAAACCAAGCCTGGGCCAGCTTGTACTCGACACTATCGCTGGTCGGCGCCCGAGTGTCCAAGTTGGCGGGAGGAAGCTTCTGCCAGTGTTCCCAGAGATGACCCATGGGCTCACCAAGACGGTCACCACCGAGGCGAGTCCAGTCGTCGAGGGAGTCGTGCAAGTTGAAGACGAACCGTTTCGGTCCGATGGAGTGAAAGGCGTCGCCTGACGCGGCGATTGCCTTTTGAAGCTTCTCGCCCAGATCGTCATCAACGAGGGAGGCCAAGCGAAGGGCCTTGTAGCCCGGCTCTGGCAGGGCTAGCGGGGAGCCGAGGTCCAAAAGGTCGTAGAAAGCTTGAGTAGAAAACAATTTCGAAACGTTGCGGGCGATTCTTCCGTATACTTGATCGTTTGCCGCGGGGTCGTTCGTGTTGTTGATGAGCTGGGGCGCTCCCAGGTGTTGATTGACAACCCATCCGGGGCAGAGCATGCTTGGGGTAACAAGGGTGACCCCGCCGGTGCATCTGATATAGCGTTGAATCTCTTGGACGGTGAGGAATCTCAACGGGGTGTCGAAAGTCATGATGTCTTGATGAAGCGAAGTTGGGCCGCAGACAAAGATGTCCAGGGAAGAGGAACGGTTCTGGTTGCGGCGCTGCTGTACTTCTTCAGTAAAGGTTGCAGTGGCGTTGAGGAACGCGTTCATGAGTCTCGTCGGGTCCTCGAGAACAGTGACATTGTTGCAAACCCCTGTGACGTCCTTGTTCCCCCAGGTGAGTTTGCCGTGCTCCTGAGGGTCTGAAGAGCTCAGACACAGCAAGTCCTCTGGAGGAACAAGAGCAGACAGGAAATGCCCAAGGGCATGGAACGCCGCGGCGAAGTGGTTGAGAAACGCATCACCAAGATGCTGGACCGGAACGGTGAAGAGCACAATGACAAGCCCACCCGGCCGGATGTCCGGGAAGGAAGAGGTGGTGAAAGTCGAGCTGGCGTGGTTGAGCGAGGCCATGCTTTCTGAAGTTGTTGAGAAGATTCCTGATGAAGCTTGTGCAGAGGCTGTTGATGCTTGTCAAGCTGGTTGAGCGTGGGAGGGTGTTGGCTGGCGTGAGTATGTTGCTGTTGTTATAGTGCTGGCCAGCAAGGCATGAAGAAGGAAAAAAAAAAAAGTTTTGAGGGGAGAAATATATTTAACATTCTCGAGAAGCATTTTGATGGCCAGCAGGCGTTGGGCAGTAGGTGAATTGACATCATTTCAGGTGCTGTCGGGAGCTAGACTTGTTTGCTTGTGGGGAAGTGAAAGACTGCCAAGGGAAACACTGAGAGACTGCACAATGGGCGAACTGTATGGATGTCAAAGGTGATTTGGATGCATTGAATCTGAGTTGAGGAGTGAATAAAAGACTGAGTGATTGCTTGAGTGATCAAACGCGGAGTGAGTGTCTTGGTCCTTGACTCTCTTGTTGGTATCAAACCCAAGGACTTTGGACAACGAAAAAGAAAGGCATAGTCCTAGGCCTCGAAGAGGTGAGCTAAATCGACCAATCGGATTATTATTAAGCCATTTTCAATTGGTTTGTTTGCAATGTTAGTGGTGTAACTTGGCGTTGATGCCTAGACTCGAATCAGATAGCGAGTTCTTTGAACCCGAGAAGTTTGCATAGAAACTATAGGCAGTAGTCTTTGTCTTTTGATAGTGGTGGTTGATGATGAAATCATTGCTTAAGGATGACTTACGTCGATGCTTCTCTTGTATCTGCGTATTGCGTATCCCTGGACTAGCCAGGCTGTGTACAGTGTCTATACTCTTTGGCAAAGGTGCGTAGAGTAATTACGCGTATTTGGTCATTGTCGGGGCTGAGCAGATGCAAATCTCGGTAAGCAGATATTCAACCCGAGTCAGTCGTGTACTTTAGCATGTTTAATGGATAGATGGATGGATGTCGATGAGGCTCAAAGAGACGACACATTATAAGGTAGCCAGTGCATGATATAGCACCTCCCGCAGCGGCTCATCCCGTGCGGCACGACGGAATTCAGGAACAAGCTTTCCAAAAGAAGCCTTTTTTCCCCCGACTGCCTTGGCCTCCATGCCTGTCAAAGCAGGCTCCAGCAGCCCCATGCACATCACAACCCTGCAGCGACGGCGTCAAAAAAGCCACAAGGGTTTCGACGTTGACATGGGGGGCAACTGCACTGCGCCAGGATTCTCCTCATTCAGCTGAGCTGAAGGAACAAGCCACAGCGCACGAGCATGTCACTGTCCAACCAACCACTCAGGAATGAAGACTCCTTTATTTATAGCAAACCAGATGTGGCTACCCGTCCCAGTTCCCTTCACTAGCAAAAAGGAAAACGAGAACGACAAACGCCATAGCCGTTTCTGGCAAGTGGGCTGGCTCGTCGACGCAAGGCAGTTCAAGGCAGTCAGCGAGGCAGGGCGTTTGGCGGCGCTCCCATGGCGGCATTGGTTCCGTCGCGTTCGTCGTTCGGGTCAACTTTTTGCTTGCTTGCTTGCGGCCTAGCCTTGTCTTGCCTTTCTCCTCTTCATCACCATCGCCGTGTTTAAACCTTTTTTTTTTCTTCTTCCCGCTGCCAAATGCCTCCATTTTGAGGCCTTGGAACACACACAACAACAACAACAACAACAACACCCCTCGTCCCCAAGTCATGTCGCAGAGCCCCTACTATGGCGGCGGCAACTATCCGCCCCCGCCCCTATTCGTCGCCGAGCTCGACAGCAACCCTTCGCGTCCCGATGAAGTCCCGGCCCATCATGCGCCCGATGGAGCTCCCGTCTTTGAGATGAGCGGCGAGTCAGTACCCCAGAAACCGACTGAGGAGAAGCCAGCGTCGGCGACACAGAGCTCGGGACAGCCTGGACAGGCCAATCCGTGGCCCTTTTATCTACAGAACCAGGCACCCTCGAAGCCAGCGCAGGATGAAGGGAGCGACAAGCTAGAAAAGACGGCTCCCGCGCCTGTAATGGCCAATCCCTGGGCATATTTCGGACCCGAGTCTTCAGATGCTGCCCCGGCTCCCCTCGCGACAGCTTCAGCACAACAACAACAACAACCAGCCAACCAAGAACCCCGCCCTGCCCAGGGTCATGATGGCAGACGTCCATCAGAGCCCGTATACAAACCCTACCCCGGCTGCAGTGACTCGGCTCCAACCGTTCCTCATGGCACACGACCGCCTGCCGGTGTTGCCAGTCCAGATTCAACAAGTAGTGACTCTTTCTATCCTGCGCCGTTGAAACTGTCCTCGCGCCCTGCAAACGCGGCATCACCACCCGCCTTCAAGCCTTATTCTCCTCCCGCATCTCAAGATGTGAACGAGTCACAAACCAAACACGCAGCCGGCGTTGGGAGGACCGACTCGCAGTCGACAACGGCTTCAATTCCATATCGGCCATATAGACCCCATTCGCCTCAGCCGCCGACAACTGCAACGTCATGCTCAAATAACCCTCCAACAACTACCTCTCCTCCTCCGACTACTACTCCGATTGCGCCCCCAGTTGCTCAACCAATCGTCCAGCCGGCTCCCCAGCAGCCACCCATTGGCGCTTCACCTCATCACTTCCAGTCTCCGTCACCACCTGCGAATTCTCCAGCAACCGTGGCGAATGTGCCTCCAACGCCAAACGCAACTTTGCCTACCTCTCCCGCGCCTCAACCGCAACCTCAGAATGTCATTGCCGGTGCTATCCCAGCTCAGCCAGTTCCTCCGGCTGCATCCCCTTATACCGCTTCTCCCATGCCTCCTCAGGCTCACTCAGCCTCAACCGCTGGACCCTCACCAATGACTCCGTCGATGAATGTTGGAGTACCTTTCGCTCAATCACAGTACGCGGCTCCTGTCCCGACTCAGAACTATGCACCGGGCCCTTCGCCGACACCTCCCGTTACCTCTGCGGCAGCTCATGCGCCGATAGCCACACCTTCGCCAGCTACGCCCTGCCCCAATGCAGGAGTCCCGTTCGCTCAACCGCAGTATGCCAATCCTGTTCCGCCTCAAAACTACGCCCCAGGCCCGTCAGCCTCCCATACACCTCCAGTCACATCAGCGGCAGCCCTTTCACAGACACAACCAGCTCCGACGGCAGGAACTCCGGCTCCGGCGTATAACCAGACCCAACCAATCCCGGGCTATACCAACTACAACGCTCCGCAGCCAAACTATGCGCCGGCACATACCCCTAGCCCTACAGCAGCTCCCTCGAACCAGCCTGGCACTCATGCGCCTGCTCCTTATCAACAGACGGCTCACACTGGTCCCCAAGCTCAGCCGCAGCTTCAGCACTCGAGTACGGAGCCATATCAAGGGCCAGCGCCGACATCGATTCCGCAATCTCCTCCTCCCCCTTATGTGCAGACCCTCACTCCTCGACCCGGATCACAGCCTCCAGCAGCAGGCCACGCTTCACCATATCAACCGCCGCCTCCCGCCGGTCCTTATCCGACCCAGCCTCAATATCCGACCCAACCGACCTATGCCGCTGGTGCAACTCCTCCCCTCCAAGGCCACCCATCTTTTGGACTGCAACCTCCTCCGCTCCCTCCAAGGCCCTCATCAGCCCAGGGACTGGGGCCTCCGTCCGGCTTTGGATCTGGGCCTCCTGGCTATAATCCAGCCAACTACCCTGCCCCTCCTCAGACCTTTTTCTCGCCTCCGCCGACATTGCCTCCACGGCCTGGCGCGGTTGGAAAGCTTTTTGGTAGCAGCTCAGCGGATAAGTGGCTAAGGAAGACGGGCCAGGTGCTGGAGAGCACACTGGCGCCTATCTTGCAGGGACAGCCAGGTTCATATCGACCTTCATATGGGCAGCAAGGCGGCTCGCGACCTCAACATATCCCTCATCCTCCTCATTTCCACGCTCCACATCTAGCGCCTCAATTCAGAAGCGCTCCGGACTCTGAACCTTCGCCACATGGACCACACTAGACTACTTCTAAAAGGGGGGTTGTGAATAGCGTCATTTGATTTTTGGACATTATTGCCGTGTTTCAAGTTATAGAACTTTATATAGAGTGTTGCCAATATGGGGGGGGGGTTGGATATTATCATGTACATATAGCTAGCAAGCGAGCATTTGGATGTCTTGAGGCGTTTACCATATCACGGAACAATTACCTTGGTTATTTTCACCGAATAACATAGTTAACTCGTGACCCTATGTTCCTCTACTAAACCGTGTTGTGTTTATCATTAGGCTTGGGCGAATAGCATCTTTCGGCTCACATGAGATTGTTTAGATGGAGCCAGGCCTAGTCAATGCACCATGACACACACTCTGGAGTGAGTGGTTTATTCTGTCATGACGAAGCGGCTAGCGCCAAGGCAGATTGTACTTGTGTGTTGTTGGCAGAGGCAGGAATTGGCCAAGATTGCAAGGAGAGACAATTCATGATGGGTTGACATCATGATGAGCGATGACAGGCATTACATCATGAGACCAGGGGGTGCAGGGCTTCAGGCCATCAGGTTAGTGATCTTGGCTGGGCTCACTTGACGTACTCTGACATGAGAGACGGGTGGTAAAACGATCCATGGCGGTCGTCTCCGTCTCCCATGGTTACCCGTGATCTGGCGTCTATTCAAGGGATCCAGCTGAATTGGACTCATTTGATTATGGCGATGTGGTCGAGACGAGACCGAGACCCCTTGGTCCACCGCAAGGAAGTAAGCGGGTTTCGGTTGAGGCACCCTGGCCGGGCAGGGATCGACGGGTGCGGAGATGCGCCCTCCTACAACGGGTTTGGAGAGCCATGAGTCCGAGAGCGAGCTTACTACTGTAGCTAGCTAGCTATCTCGAGAGGTCATGCGTAAATGCTTTCAAAAGGTCAAAGTGCTGAAACAAGAACCCTTTGATCTCTGCTGTCGAAGAGTCCTTGAAACTGCAGCTACAGCACTTGCGGGAGCAATTTCCATGCAACATTCGAGCTCAGCTCACATAGCTCCCATGGATTGGACGTTACCTGGGGCGCACGAATAACAGCCGCAATTAAGACGCCGACCGAGATGGTCTCATCAAAAAGAGACCCCATCTTTTCAATGATGCACGAGTACGGAGTGCAGATGAGGCCAAATTAGTGATAAGCCCCAAAGCCCCTCGGCCATGCGTCTGATGACAGGTCCTGGGGTTACGCAGAAATATTGGTTGCATTGTTGCCCAAAGCAAAGCTGTCCAATGTGCAGGAGCGAGATGGCGATTTGCCGCAGGGGGTTGGTTGGTTGGTTGGAAAGACACTATTTTCAGCTCAATCAGCAGAAAAAATGCAAGCCATCCGAGACAGCGCACCTTTGACCCCGGTTTGGCACCTTCAACCCCATCATCCATGCTCACTGGGGAGCTTACCTGTGGGTGAGACACGTTACACACAGCTTGTCCTGTCGAGGAAGCTCCAATTGTGATGAGACTCGTACAGCTTTCCCCCGTGCTGCAGCCAGCCGAGCTCTGGGAATTACAAGTTACTTGCACATTTGATTCAATCAATGTGCAAGTCCTTCCCCTCGAGTCCAACCAAAAAAACATGTGAGCGTTTCTGACAAATGGATGTGATTTGGCAAACAAAAGCCTGGCGCTACGAGCTGCTTTCCTCGTGACCTCCCATGATGCAAGGAAACCTTGGAAGAAAGCACAGCTTATGGGCGCTACAACGTTTTCTTTGTTCTTTTTTGGGGGGGGCAATTCACAAAAAAAAGAAAACATGCTGGAACGGGGGACATCGGTGAAAAAGGTCCAAGCCCAAGCTAAATGGCTGAGAAGGAGGAGGAGGAGGTCGGCTCCGAAGAGGTCCCGCGTGCGGAATAGGCCGCTGAGGTGATGATGGTGATACTTGAAGTTACAGGAGGTACAGGAGGTACATTGCCTAGACGGAGATGCCGTGGCATTGCAGCAAATCCCCCTCGGTTTGCTCCGTGGGCATCTATCATTCGTACATATAGTATGTATCCATACCTCCTTTTAGGTGCATTACTCCGAGAGAGAGATACAAATCACGACGGGAAGGATCCGAAATGTCAAATGCGCGCCAACGCTGGAGAAGAACAAAAGGGATAGGCTGCTGGCTCAATCACGAGACGAGGCCCATTCATGCATCAGCTCTTGTTTGCTGAGGTGTTGTCTCTTACCGCCCAGCCCAGCCCAGCCCAGGTAGCTTCGCTTCCACCCCTCACCGGGAGGGCTGAGCCGGCGCTGTACAATTCGTTGTTTCTTTTGTACTCCCCCCAATGGGATGGATGTCAGGCAGAATAGGTAGCAAGGCAAACTTGTTCGTATAATGTTTTGGAATAAGCAAACGAACCGGAATACGCGGATCAAAGGGATTGGGCAAAACGTCCCGCTGACTTGTTCGCCCATGTACTCGTCAAACCACGAATCGAATCGGCAAGCATCTACGAGTTGTAGCATCCCGCGGGAGCGCCGCCAAAAAGATAGCGCGCGCGCGCGCCCTTGCCTTGCCCGCGGCACGGGGGGCAGCATCACATCCATGGATGACATCCATAAAACGTCGGTGGTAATGGAACAGGTGTAATCTCATCGCCTGACAGGAAAAGAGCCCAAGATGAAGATGCCCGCGCGCTCTGGACCACCAGGACTCAGTGCTCGACATTTAATACAAATTACAAATTTACCTTAGTGTCGGGAGGTCCGTAATAATAAGGTGCAAAATATCCGTTCCGTGGATACCTAGGTAATGGATCGACGGGACAGACCCCTTCATCCCACCCAGCGGATCGTCACTCACTCCCCAAGGGCGAACCATACGGCGGTCTAGGTCTAGGTCCAGGTCACGGTCGGCTACCGACTTCTGGGCCAGGGCAACCCCCGATTTTCTAAATCATGCTCTGACCCCCTCGACTGGATCGTCATCCTGTACTACAGTAGCAGTTCGGTGTGTGATTCCAAGAGATCGGGACATCTCACACATTCAATGTCAACGCAGTCGAGAACGCACGAGACCACGCAAACGGAAAGGTGCAAGCAGCTCGATAGAGACCTGATCGATCATGAAACATCATCACTCTCTCCATTCTCGACATTTATGCACTGTAATTCGTCTCGCAAGGGCTTCCCAATTGTTGCCTCATCTCCACTTTGGGCCGCATTCAGATCCAGCCAGCAGCACCCGGCCTAGGCAGCGCAGAAGTCACCCCAGTTTGCTTGCGGTGGGTAGGTGACCAGTTAGGCGTCTCGTTCTAGGGGGGCTTCGCGCCTACCTACTGGACAAGCGCCTAGCGGACCTCTCCCCCCTGTGAGAAGCCTTAAAAAAAAACCACAACAGCAGTGACAGCTGCTTGCCAAGACCAGGCCCCCCCCTCCCCTAAACGCCGTAACCCGAGCCTGGTGGCCGGCGCCCAGGCCACCTACCTAGGCATTGATTGAATGGGCCTCAGGTGCTTAGGGCGCGCACTTGCACTTGCTGGGCTTCTCGCCCGCCCTCAGCCTCCAGCTTTCCCAAGCAAAATTCCTCGGCCCCCCTTGACGACGCTTGGGTCCTTGGCCTTCCATGGTTCGCCTCTTCACTCTCTGTACTCTGCTCTCTCCACTCTCCACTTTTTCACTCACTCTCCTTCCCGCCCCCCTTCCAACTTTCCCTTTCTTCCCACCTCGGGCTTCCATTTTCTCCCCTTCCCTTCTTCCACCCCACGACGCCCTTCCGCCATCCTCCTTCTAACATCTACACCCACTTACTATCCCGACGACGAACCTCTTACGTCTGTCAAAAAACCTCTTTTTCTGCAACAGACAGCTGAGATTCTTCTTCTCAGTCTTCACCAGCATTTCCACGCATCACCACCACAGCTGGCCACCGCCCTTTCCCCCGAGCCTTCCCTACCGACGTAAAACCCTCTCGATCCCTCTCTTAGCCAACGCTACCCGCGGTCCTCGAAGCTTTGCACGCGTTCTGACCGCCCCCCAGATACCTCAACGCTTCTCTTGCAGGTGAGTAACACATCGCCTTTTTTGGCTTTTCTTTTGCATCGTCCAGCCATTTTCCCCCGTTGAAGTATTTTTCTTTCCTGCCGACTGGTTCCGACGAGGGCTTTTCTTTTTTTCCTCGACTCACCAATTTGGCGGCTTGCCTGGTTGACTCGCTCTCTTACGTCGAGTTACGTCGGGTTTGCCTTGTGGCGTTGCCCACCGCCCTTGTCATGCCTGATTTTCCTGCCCCCCCGGCCCAGTTTTGCCCCTCTCCCCTGCAACGCGTAGCCGCCATTTTTCTTTCTCGTCATCTCACCTACTATTCCTCCGGATCCGACCTGGGCTGACCTGAAATTGTAGCCACTGTGGGCTTGCAGATCAACGAAAACTTTCGACTCTACTTTCTCAACTTGGTTCCATTCCTACGGGGACGGAACATAGACACACATCAACATGACGACCATGGTAGGCCTAACACCTCCCGTCTCTTGTTCTTCACACAGTCCCAAACCGATGGCGATGGCGAGTGCAGCAGTATCTTGTAGAGGCATTTCTTCTGCTGTGATCATGATTTTCTGCCATGTCTGCCCGCAATCGTGAGGGCCAAACATGCTGAGCGAAGGACCCGACTTGTCGAGCACCCTGCTAACACTCGCTTAGGATCTCCGCGTCGGTAACAAGTACCGTATCGGTCGAAAAATCGGCTCCGGTTCGTTTGGTGATATCTACCTGGGCACCAACATCATTTCGGGTGAGGAGATTGCTATCAAGCTCGAGTCAGTCAAGGCCAAGCACCCTCAACTGGAGTACGAGGCCCGTGTCTACAAGTCTCTCGCTGGCGGCGTCGGTATCCCTTTCGTTCGCTGGTTCGGTACCGAATGTGACTACAATGCCATGGTTCTCGACCTTCTCGGTCCCAGTCTGGAGGATCTCTTCAACTTCTGCAACCGAAAGTTCTCGCTGAAGACCGTTCTTCTCCTTGCCGATCAGCTCATTTCCCGAATCGAGTACATTCACGCCAAGTCCTTCATCCACCGAGATATCAAGCCCGACAACTTCCTTATGGGCATTGGCAAGCGTGGTAACCAGGTCAACGTCATTGATTTCGGTCTTGCCAAGAAGTACCGTGACCCCAAGACTCACTTCCACATTCCCTACAGAGAGAACAAGAACCTGACTGGTACTGCTCGATATGCCTCTATTAACACACACTTGGGTGTCGAGCAGTCCCGACGAGACGACATGGAGTCCCTCGGCTACGTCATGCTCTACTTCTGCCGTGGCTCCCTTCCCTGGCAGGGACTTAAGGCTGCTACCAAGAAGCAGAAGTACGACCGCATTATGGAGAAGAAGATGACTACCCCCACCGAGGTTCTCTGCCGTGGCTTCCCCAACGAGTTCGCCATCTACCTCAACTACACCCGATCTCTCCGCTTCGATGACAAGCCCGACTACAGCTACCTCCGCAAGATCTTCCGCGACCTCTTCGTCCGAGAGGGCTTCCAGTACGATTACGTCTTTGACTGGACCGTATACAAGTACCAGAAGAATGCCCAGGCCATCGCTCAGGCTGCGGGTCAGGCCAACCCTGAGGATGAAGAGAAGGCCCGTGCCAGCCGCAACGCGGCTACTGCCGGCCAGTCGGCTCCCAAGCCCAACGCCATCCCCAGCTCTCGACGCAAGATGCTCGAGCGTGGCTCTGGCGCTGGAGTCGACACTCCCGACACCAACCGTGCCGTCGGCGGAAGCGACAGGATGTGAGTGAAAAGCTAAGCCCATCTCAGTTATCACCGTTCCTTGTAAGGAATCATTTTCCTTCGCGCGTGTAGTGTGTTTTTGTACCGCTGGCCGAAGGGAGATTTGCTGACAACTATGGCTGACTCAGTGGACGATAAACAGGCTTCGCTCAGCTTCAAAGGGAGCGGGATATGCCTCGGGCAGCTATCGGCCGAAATGATTGCGAACCCGACTAGTCCTCTCTTTTTTGGGATCCTCACTTGTGGCGACCAACACTGGCGACATGAACCCGACATCGACATCCGGGATGCAAGACTTGTGAACAAGCGGATGGTCCTCTGCTGGCCACCATCCTGCTGATTAATCACTGTCGATTTGTTGGGGGCGCGGTTCGGTCCCGCCTATTTCCTACGCATTTGTCTATCTCGTTCTTCGACGTATCTTTGGGAGATTCACGACTTTACGCATGGCTCGGGTGGCTCTTTATGGTGAGAGGGTTTCCAACGGACTGGCCTTTGGGCCTTGTCCTCTGGAAAACCCCATCGCCGTGAAGGGATCTGCCTGAACGGCATGTCCGGTACTCCTCCTGTCTAGGTGTACCAGACCTGTGGGTTCGTGGTTCGTCTTGTTCTCAGGACAGCCTCGCGCCTCGGAATGCCGGATACCAAGGCCGACTGCTCATGAGTTGCCCAGGGAGCCGAATGTGTGAATATGGTTTATTAACCTAGTCCACTATTCCGTCGTTGCGGTACAGCTGCGACCCCGTCCAACAGGCATTTCTTTGGTCCTTTATTTTTTTTCCTTCGATTCTTAATGTTTGTACGGATGCATTTGTTTCTTGACTTTTGAGTTTGCTTTCGCACGCCGGAGGCAGCTTCTGGGGAGGTAATGGGGGGACGAAATCAAGGGGAGGCTTCTGCGTGAGGTTGTCGTCGACATTCGGCCATGACGGGAAAGCCGGCGAGGGTTCTAATGGAGCTCTGGTGTGGGCAGCCAGGAATGGGTTGAGAGTCGCTGAGCAGAGGCAGAGGGCGACGCAAGAGCAGCCGGTCAAAGTGTCAAGGTCAGCGCCGGTCTCTTGTGGTCTCAGCCACCTGGATGGGATATGGAGCAGTATTCAGTCGTATATGGTCAAGATCCAGTCTGGTTGATGATAACATGGAGGCTCTACAATTCGTGGCCAAACCCGTGGAACAGGACCGACCGAAGTCAGGATCGTGATGGCACGGCCTGGCAGATGAAAGGATGGACCAAGACGCTGGGGTACACGGCTAGCGGCTCAGTCATGCAATCGCTGGAAGACGCCTAGATCCATTCCATTACACCCATTCATTCATTCGTTTCTTGATTGCGCCTTAGGTAGTCTACAAATTGAGTCTGTTTTTCATTTGCTATTTAGTTGAGTGTTTTGTGAATCTTGAGTGCCAGTTGCCAACGGGGGTAAGT
Source organism: Fusarium setosum (assembly GCA_013623625.1). Taxonomy (NCBI): domain Eukaryota; kingdom Fungi; phylum Ascomycota; class Sordariomycetes; order Hypocreales; family Nectriaceae; genus Fusarium; species Fusarium setosum. Next base: position 132,538 of record JABFFE010000245.1, on the reverse strand, counting down.
GTTGAGGCTTGAAGGCGTACAGCGGCCTGGGCGCTTTAGCGCCGAAAGACGCATGTTGTGTACGCGTCTAGGCTGAGGCAGAAATGGAGGCTCTTATTGAGAGGCAGCCTGTGGTTTTGGGTTAGGAGACGATAAATGGCAGTAGGCGGAGTTGAATGAAGGGATTTCGGTGGACATTGGGACTTGGGTCGTGGAGTTTTTAGAGGCACAGCCTCTCGGGCGCGTGAGCAGCGATGATGGCATGAGGAAGGACATTGGTCACTGGTGGTGGAGTAACATTATCTCACGAGCGTCTTTTTTAGCACGGGCGCAACACGAGGGCGATTATGGAAACTTGACGAGGTTGAGATGACCGGATTATGTCGAGCCTTGTCTAACCCTGGAAGGGTTTTTCGGGTTTGGTTGATGAGTAGAGCAGAGTCGCAAGGTAGTTAGTTGGTGGTGGCTCAGCATATTGATGCATATACGCAGGTGCTTGCTTTACCATGGATATGGGTCCAGCTGGGCGGGCTGAGGCTGTACTGAGCTCTCTCTGCGCGCCCTCAGGTAGCCCATGTGATTGCACATCCATCCCGGTAGGGATGGATATAAATGGGACGAAAAGAGGCAGCATGTAATCAATCAGATGCTACATACAGTAAGCTGTTGCTGCTACTGTATAGTTCGGGCTCTCCCATTCGCTGTTCGGATCATCTCCCCGGCCTTACGACTGAGGCGATAACACGCGAGCCCTTTCCCGCTCTCCTTGCCCTGGGGGAAAACGCCAGAGTTGCATTGTCGATTGTGGCGTGTGTTTTGCAGTTGAGACGTCAGCACTTCTGACGCTGTTGCAGTGGTAGCCGCTCGGCAGGATTGGAAGCCGAGGTTGGGAGGCACCTCCCGTCGCGAGAAAAGTTGAGTAGCAAGTACAGCAGGAGATACCTCTCCTGGTTCTATATCAAAACGCAAAGGTACGGCAAGATCCAGAAAGAACGACAGATCAAAAGAGGTCACGGGCAACAAGCACGGGATCACACCTCCTCGGTCAACTCTATCGCGAGACCAGTGATCATCTTCCCATCTTTGGAACCACACACACACACACCCACAAAACAGAGCCAAGGGCCTAGACGAACTTGAACGGATCGACAAACCAAAAGACCAAACCCCACATTTTCCTTGCATTTGTTGCAGCCCGTTCCAGATCCCCCGATCCCACTCTCGTGCGCTTGCTGCTTGCTTCCCAGCCAGCCTCGTGCGCCCTTCTCTTTTCGGCCTTGCATATCCTTGTTCTTCTCTTCCTCTTCCTCTCCTCTGACTGTCGGCTGTGTGTGTGTCATGGCCACAACATCGACGTCGACTCCCGCATCCTCAACAACAACACCTCCCTCAGCTGCTGCATCTTCCCGCCTCGACGTCGACACCTCCCTCTCCTCCGGTTCCTCCACCACCACCACATCCTCCCCCACGATGACGCCTCCTCCCTCCCTCGACCTGCTGTACCTGACTTTCAACTGCGCAAAGAGCCTCCTCAACGTGCCCGTCTTTGCAACCCACCTGCAGACCGCCCTGCGCCAAAATGCCACGGGTTTGCCCGACATCGTTGTTCTGTAAGTCGCCGATCCCCCTCGTCCCCTCGGGACGGCGACCATGACCAACGACGTCCATGATCCTGTTCCCGCGGGCAGATGCATATATACATTGCCCGAGCCAGCATCGGCTCTGGCCTTTTCTGAGAGAGCGAACCGCCCACTCGGGAACACGTGCTGATTCGTGTCCTACTTGCAGCTCTCTACAGGAAGTGGCACCCCTGGCCTACTCCTTCATCGGCGGTTACTTCTTGAACACATACCTATCGCGATACGAAGAGGCCGTCAACATCGCTGCCCAACATGTCTACGACGAGAACTCAACCCAGAGTCAAAGTCAAGATGCCAACACGGTCACCGTCACGCCCACTGCCCACCCCTCGAAGCCCTATACCCTCATCCGAGCCAACAACGTCGGCTACACCGCCATCCTGCTCTTTGCGCGCGACCCCTCACGGCTCAAGGACATCCAGGAGGCAGAGGTTGGATTTGGAGCCGCCGAGATGGGGAACAAGGGCGCTGTTGGCTTGCGCATGCTGTACGAGGTCCACGGTGGCTCATCTACAGAGCTGACGTTTGTCGCCACGCACCTCGCGGCCATGGAGTGGAACCTGCCCCGGCGCAATGCCAATTGGGCTGCCATCATGCGTGGCATGGCCTTTGAGAATCCTGAGGAGGTCGTGAGGAGCTTCAAAACCTCTGTCACCCCGTCTCCAGCCTCGACACCGCCAGCCGAAGAACCCCCTGAGCGTGTGCGCCTTCTCCACGACGAGCATCATGAGCAGCACTCGCGCCTTCAGCAACAATTGCACAACATCTCCGTCTTCAGGCCCTCATCTCATCTGTTTGTCGCAGGGGATCTCAACTATCGCATCTCCACCACCTCTCCACCTCCATTCGCCGCCTTCCCCAGCCTTGATCCAGAGTCAGAGCATTATTACCCAGACTTCTTCCGCCTCGATCAGCTCACACGCGAGCGCACCGCCGGGCGCACGCTACACGGTTTGACAGAGCACGAGGTGCGCTTTCCACCGACGTACAAGTACGATGTGCTACCGCCCAAGCCTGACACGCAGGAACCGGAGCTCGATGTACCCTGGCGATTCGCGGTCCATCGCTATCCCGGGTGGACTGACCGGATCCTGTTCCTCGATGTGCCTTCATGGCTGAAGGGCACGGCCAGTGAAGAGCCTAGACTCAACGTTCGAGCCTACGATTGCCTTCCTGTGCTACGCATGAGCGACCACCGTCCCGTCTTCTTGCGTGTCGATGTGCCCCTCATTTCACCAAACGAACTGGCCCCGCCGTCGGGTCTAGACCCTGACTCGACCAGAGATCCTCGTGCCCGGCTCCCCATCGAGATTGACCCGGAGGCCTGGGAGCGCCGCGCTGCTGCACGCCGTAAGGAGGTCATGGCCGGCTGGAGCATGTTCCTCTGGAGCACCAAGCAGGGCGCCTACATTCTGGCTACTGCTCTAGCCCTTGGTGTTAGTGCGTACTGGTTGTACCAGTCGTTCTAATCTCAGCCTCCCCTCTTCCCCCTTGTTTTACTTGTAGGACGAGCACCAGGAGTTTCAAGAGGCCCATGAATCGGTTTGATGTTCCCCTAGGCGCATTTGTGGCGACTGTAACGTGTAATTTCATTTCCTCGCATTACATCCCCTTTTACACAAACACATATACATATATATCGGGAGCTCCATGCCTCGATTTACCACGGAGTTTGGGACCCAATTGGCATTCCCCCTCACTTCCTTTCATTTTCCTTTATTATACCTTAGATAGACCCATGGGGCCAGGCGAAACGGTCATGCATCATGTACACAGATACCTACATACATTAGTTTCTTTGGGACGACACGTGGAATAGGTAGCCGAGGGTTGCAAGTATATGCATCAGATGAGACGAGACGAGACGAATCATGTTTAGAACGAGAACCCATCTTAATTCTACGGGTAATTCCCATGTTGCACAAGTTCACTGGTTTGTAACCGTGACATGTATCCTCATATCCTAGGGTGATGTATATGACCACCTCGTTCTCTCTCTGATGATAATGTCCTGCTATATCCCTCTTGGGGTAGCTAAGAGTACAAGAAACCCAAAAGGGTTAATAAAAAAAAAATAAGAGCACCGAGATGCGGTAGGCTCCTAGTTCCCGATTCTTTGATCAAACGCCATTCGCCAATCAATCACTTCATAAATAACGTGAGAGTAAAAAAAAGGAGAATTGTGAGCCCTGCTCATTTCGCTATGGACGTAATCGCTTCTCCTCATGAGTTCGTGTCCGGACGTTGCTGGATTTGCGTTCATTCAAATATTCGAAGCTGCTCGAAGAATTCTTATCTCGCTGCTGGTGAGATTGGTATGTTCGGTTTGACTGTGCTGGTGTGACTGGTGTGGTGTGATGTACAGTAGTGAGGGAGTGAGATGCTTTCCATTGACGCAATTCTCACTCCAAAGGCTGCTTGGTGTAACTACACCATCGATCGTGCTCGATCAAAAGTCGGCAAAATATGGGTCGTACTTCTCCGCCATCTCGCCTCCATAAGGCTCACGCGAGCCGTCGTCCTCTGGGTACACATCGAAGCACTGCGCATCGCCGGGATATCGCACCGGAGGTTGGATGGGGCCCCTGTGGCGGCGATTGAACATGTCGTCCCAGTTAGTCTCTCGAAAGAATGGGTGAGACTTGACGCGAGCCGCTCCACCACTGATGTTACCAAGGCGGCGCGAGCGATCGACAGTACAAAATGAGCGGATGATGTCTCTGGCTTCTTCTGAGAGTGGCGGATCTTGGGGGAAGACAACAGGCTTTTCCAGGATTCTGTCCGAGTGTCAGTTGTATGTTCCATGTCACTCGTCATTAAGACATGTAGGTTTGTCTCACTGTTTGTAGATTTCGATAGGATTTTGATGCCAAAAGGGAGGATATCCTGTCAAAAACTCGTATAATAGGATGCCCAAAGCCCACCAGTCGACTGCGCCTGTGTGGCCCTTGTTCTGGATGACTTCAGGGGCGAGGTACTCAGGGGTCCCGCAGAGAGTGTATGTCTCAACTGGACGGTTATCTTCGCGGTGGCCGAGACGTTTGGCGAAACCGAAATCGACGAGCTTGATGTGGCCATCCTGGTCAAGTAGTAGGTTCTCAGGTTTGAGGTCCCGGTAAGCGATACCACCTTGTTGTTCGTGAAGATACTCGAGAACAAGGACAATCTCGGCAGCATAGAAGCGAGCGACGGGCTCATCGAAGCGGCGCAACTTGCGGAGGTACGTAAATAGCTCGCCGCCAGGAACGTAGTCAAGTAGCATGTAGAGCGAGTCATTGTCGGAAAAGGAGGCGATCAGACGGGTGATGAAAGGATGGCCGGCGACATCGGCGAGAATGGCGCGCTCATGACGGACATGATCGACCTGTTTCAGCCTGATGACTTCTGGTTTCCGTAGAATCTTGAGCGCGTATACTTCGGGGTTGAGCTGGTGGTCGAGAGGAATATGTGCGCTCGAGGCAGGGCGGACCAGACAGACTCGAGCGAATGTTCCTTGATATCGAGTCAGATACAGATGTCGTTTTCAACGTGTGCCGAGTCCGACATACCTGTGCCTAATGTGCGTACACGTCTGAAATCTCGAAGTTGGAATTTACGTGTAGGCGGCAGAGGACTCGGAGCCGGAGAGGCGACGGCGACGGCAGAAGCAACATCCTGGGACCCCGCGTTGGCGTTTGCGGCGTCATGGGGATGCGACGGGGCAGGGATGCCCGAAGACGACGGCAGGCCGGCGGCATGCGAAGGCGCAACGGTAGCAGCCATGGTGAAGGGCGGGAATGAGGAGACAAGAGGTTTTGCGTCTCAGGGAGCAAGTAGTATGGTTGACTCTTGTTTTGTCAGGCGCAGGCCATAGCCAACAGAGCGGCGGGCGCGCGGGCTCTCCCCGGTCGGGAAACGGGAGCGTCGATGAGGGGAATAATAAAAGGAACTCGGCTGGGGGGTGTATTGTTGTTGTTTTGTTGTGTTGTCACGCGGCCAATTGGGCCGTTCCAGAGCAGGCCTCGCTTCTTCGAGGAACGGGGGACCGTACTATTGCTGGGCGATATGGAGACGCAAGAGGACGTGGGGGGCGGCGCCGTTGGGTTATATCGTTGGGCGCTGTGCGCAATGACACAAGAGGCGGAGGATGACGGCAGCAGCTGAAGAGAGCCGTTGGTTGTGACGGTGAAAGGGAGCGGGTGAGAGAGGACGTGAAGGGGAAAAAAAAAAAAAGGAGGCGAAAGTATTGAGACGAGAGGGATGCGGCGTCGGAGAACTAGAGTGGAAGAAAAAAAGAAGGGTGAAAAAAAGGGCGGCGGAAAGCGGAAACCAGAATGATGATGATGATGGCAGCGGCCGGGGAAGCAGGAGGGCTAAACAAAGTCGAAACTAGAAGCAGGTGCCTTACGTAGGTAGTTTAGTGTTTGTCCAAGAACACTAACGACTGCATTGGGAATTCCTATTCAGGGCAAGAGCGTGAAACGGTATCGGCAAGTGGCCGACAAACCTAACGTTAACAAGACCAACAGACGGGCAAGTACAGTACTGTACGTCTAGAGTTTCCCACCGCCCGCTGGGCTGGTACCTGCCGTTCAACAACACCTCTCTCACCCCCCCATGGATGGAACAGGACGGTAACATACGTAACATTCAAGGGTCAAAGGGGGATGGCAGTTTGGAGAGCACCGAATGAAGGAGGGGTTACTCCGTGCATATGACGCAAATTGTGGATGGCAAGGTCTAGGGGCCTTGTGTTAGTGGTCGATGGTAGCGTCGGGGACCCTCGGTACGATCCCTGCCGTAGATTGTGCCTTCGAATTGACGTAACTTTAAGATGCGTACAATTGCAACTCTAGCGTGAAGCATCTAGATTTCTTCGACTCGTGTTTAGATTGAGGGCAAGGGACTTGTCCAACAGGGAGGGCCCCGGATGAGAGTGACTTGTTCTCTCTATCTGTTATCAGAACGAAATGGCACCTATGATACCCAATGCCCGTTTCAAACCATGATAACCCTTTCAGTGCAAAGTAATTCAATAAACACCCCACTCTTCTGCCAGAGCAAGGCTTTCAAAGGCTTCCTTTGGAAACTCTCTCCGCATAAAGGTCGTTAACAACTCGGTTACTCGCTTCTTCGTGTCCTCTGCACACTCCCACCCATCATACAAGTCGATTAACTCTAGGACATGGCTGAGACTGACATTCTTCATCGAAGAGTTTTCCAGCAGCAGCTCCAGCAAGTCGAACTGGCCACTCCATTCCGCTGCTTCACAGGCTTTCTGTAGAGGGCTGTTCCCCGCTCCTTGGTCCAGGGTTGCGCCATGCCGGAGCAACAGGACGACGATTTCTCTGATGGCGAGGACGTCCTTCTCGGTTGGTTCTCTGAGGTCGTATTCCCATGTATGCCGGAATAGTGCCCCCAGGAAGGACTGCTCGTCATCGTCATGGATGTCCATGCCCTCTGCTTCGGTTACCGTGATAGCCACAGTAGGCTTTGCTCCTGCTTCAAGGAGGAGTCTCATACAGTCTGCATTCTTGGCAAATACAGCGGCAAAGAAGAGCGGCGTACCGTCGCTACCAAGGCTTCCTCTTGGCTCGATGAAGTCGTCTTCAGGGGCGCCGTGTCCAACAAAGAGAGCATCGTTATATGAGTCGATCTCAGCCCCTCTTGAGATGAGCTCCGCGACGAGCTTTGTTTGGAGCTGGCTGGCTGGGTGCCTCAGACAACTGTGGAGGAGGCTGTACTGGCAGTCGGCCTGGTAAGGGACTGAAGGGTCAGCGCCGCACGACAGTAGATTGAGGGCAATTTGGAAGCGTCCATTGCTGACTGCTTCGTGGAGGGGCGTGCCGTAGCTGGACAAGTGGTTGATCGGGGCGCCTCGCCGAACAGCCGTCTCTATCAAGGATTTCGTAGCATAGCTTTTTCGACTTTTGCTTAGCAGATGCAAAACTGTACGGCCGTCAGAGTCTGCATCAGTCAGCCTGACCCTGGGGTGTTCAATCAAGAAGCTAACAACCGCGAGACCCCGACTGGATAACGCTGCTACGTGCAAAGGCGTCCGTCCCTTTGAATTGGCGGTCCCTGGGTCGATTTCCGGTCGTGCCAAGAGTAACTTGACAGCTTCGAGGTCTGCGTTGCGGCAGGCAGTATGCAACGGCGTTTCTCTAATCTCGTTCTGAGTTGCGACACTGACCTCAGGCCGGTCCAAAAGCAGTTTGAGGATGTCGAGGCTGGCCTTGTGAAATGCAAAGTCCGCAAGCTTCTCGCCGAACCTAGTCGAATAGCCTGGAGGAACCATATCCCTAGGAGCCGGGTTAGCAGCACGGCTGGCGACCGCGTAATGGAGCGGTGTCATCCGATATTCGTCAAACACTGCAGCATCCACGTCGGGACGCTCAAGTAGAACTTGGGCGAGACTCGGGTCTCCGAGCTTGGCAGCGTAATGCAGAGGGGTCCAGGTATCTCGGTCCATCAACCCTGCCTGGGTGTTGGGGTGCTGAAGAAGAAGCTCAACAAGTGGCAGACTGCCCAGACGAATGGCACAGTGGAGAGGAGTGAACCCGTTTGGGTCGGCTTCGTTTGGATCGACTTCAGGGCGCTCAAGAATCAGCTTGGTGACGGCCAAAAGGCCGGTGTGGACAGCAAGGTGAATCGCCTTCCACCCATACGAGTCAGGGATGGAAACATCGAGTTCCGGTCGTTTCAGGATTCGAGCAGCAAGCGTCGAGTCTTCCTCGCGAATCGCATACTGGAGAGCGGCAGCCGATGGTTCTCGTCCTGGCAGTTGAAGAAGATGGTCAATCAGAACAGACCTTTCGGGGCTGACTACCTCGAGAGCAGGCCGTTTCTCAGTAACCTTGTACGCTCCTAATCGCTTAACCAGCTGTTCTGCCGCGTCTTCAAGGCGACTATGCTCTAGGGCAATGTGAAGCGCGTAAGGATGATGGCGGTTGTCGCTGCAAGGAGTGCAGAATTCGTGGCAGGGGAGATGAGGGTTGACCCCCTGCTGTATAAGAAATTCGACCACGTCCCGATGATCGTGCATCAGGGCGTAATGAAGGGCGGTTGCTTGGTGAGCGACGAGTGGCCCAGAGTTGGTCCATCGCGAAGGCAGTTGGTCTGGCCGCACCCTTGATCCATTACTATTCAGGTCTGCGCCGAACGAAAGCGCCCTCTTTATGGTGTCCAGTCGACCCTCCTTGGCTGCCCACAAGACACAAGAGTCCAATGGGGCGTCGAAGTTGAGGTTCCATTGGTAGAGGAGAGGGTTGATGATGTTGCGGAAGTAGCGGCTGGTTTGGGCCAAGGGTGCGTAGTAGATCCACGGATGTCGATGCTCCAAATGTGCTTCCCATCGGCATAGCTCTAAAATGTAGACGATTAATTCGGGAGGTAGCGCCTCGATACGCGCCATGATATTAGATGCGAGTCTGCGGTGGTTGTAAGAGTCTGGGTTGCATGCAGTGAGTGGATGGGATTGGCTCCAACGATTGGTCGCTTGATACATGGCAGTATGACATCACCTTTACCAGTCACATCGATGCCCCGTAGCCACGTCCATCAAATCAACCGCATTCAATCCCCAATCAGTAAACACCGACATGACTCCTCGGGGCTATTAAGGTGCTCAACTGTGGGTGAGTCAAATACCCATGTTTGTGAGGTAATACGGTAAGAGAGAAAGACGGACTGGATTGTGAGTGTAAGTGTGTGAATGGCATCCGGTAATGGGCGGATAAGAGCGGGTGGTTGGTGGACGAAGCTGGCTCAACAGGGCATCAAGTGCATATATGTACGTATCAAAATTTCCCCCTCGGCCCTTTATAATTCAAGTTCCGATATATCTATTTTTCGGTATTTGCGAGTGGTTCCATGTCCCCTTTGACGTTTTGAGCTGAAGAGGCTCCTTATTAGACTCGCAGAGCGCATGCATATCAATGGAAGTCACATGCGGTGCAAAATACCGTGAGTGCATAAAACGACGGCCAGAAATAGGCCCCATATAGGACCACCCAATTGACTTCGGAGGTGGAGTGGCCGTGTAAGTGAAGCCGATCAGTGACCGAGTCATTGCAGTCAAACAAGCGAGCTATGTCCAAGTCATGCCGCATATATGCGAGCACTCACGTCTGCGAGCACTTAGACTGCAGCATGCTGCCGACTGATCAAACAGACCTTGATTTGGGCGAGAACGGCTTCGGTGCACACCGGGTTTCCTGGCGACTGGAGGTTCCAGACGGCTTGTGCACATGGATCCTTCGCCATGGACAGTCAAGACACCAGTGGCACTTGAGGAGCAGGCTCAGCATCAGTAGGTCCAATTCTTCTCCATTTCCTGGATCTTATACTCTTCCCAACTCAGGGTACAGAGAAGGAGGTGGAAGTTCAAACACTTGGACATCATAGGCATCATTGTCGAGCCCTCCTCGGCCTAATTGTGGGCTATCAAAGATTTCTCTCGGCTCAGTATCTAGGCTTTCGAGGTTTTCCCACTGCAGGCTCCCGAGATAGTCCCTTTATATCATCAGACTTGAAGAAAATTTCTTTTTTGCATGCATACATGTATATACGGATTCCGTAAACGGATCCCGTTGGCCCGTTTCGGTAAAATCTGCATCTTCAGAGGCAATCCAAACCCCTATCTCCTTGGACTTCGGCCTTTCCTCCGCAAGTTGATACCAGTCCTCTCCATCTTTGACTCACCTTTCTCTCCTCTTCCACCAGAAATACTGCCACTTGGTCCTCTTGACCGCCTGTACCTTCAAAGTCAAATCCCTCCTTTCGTTTACTTATACCCCTGCGATTTCCCGTCTTTCTGGATTTCCTCTCTTCTGTTCTTCACTCTTACACCATCAGTCAGAATACTGCTGTTATACTGTTCTTTTGATTTGCAATATCAGAGTACTGCTTCATCTTTTGCTGCTCAGATTACATACTCTCTTCTGCTACGCAACTGCTCTGTGCACAATTCCAGAGCTGGCTTCATCATCTGGCCATCAAAGTTGCTTCTTCTCAACACACTCTTCTTCTACTACTACTGCGCAACTGCTCTGTGTATAATTCCAGAGCTGGCTTTATCATCTTGATAGCCATCAAAGTTGCTTATTCTCTACACACATTCTTCAACATCAACTCTCTTCTACACACAACTGCTCTGTGTATAATTCCAGAGCTGGCTTCATCATCTGGCCATCCAAGTTGCTTATTCTCTACAACACTCTTCTACTACGCAACTGCTCTGTGCACAATCCCAGAGCTGGTTTTATCATCTTGATAGCCAACAAAGTTGCATTGTGTCTGCTCTCTATACACAGACCAACACGCAATACCTTCATAATGGGCTGCTGTTGTTCCAAGACGCCCAAGGGCAGCCAGGGCAACCAGGAGAGCCAGGGTAGCCAGGGTAGCGGGAGTATGACACAAGTCATCAACACGTCTGCTCCGCGCGGTCCCAGGCTTGCCCAGGCTCAGCACCTTGGCTCAGACACTTCTGGAATCAGCAAATTGCCCGCCCATGTGGTGAGCTCAAAAGATAAAAGTCACAAATCTGGCAACAAGGATGGCTGTACTCCAGTGGCTTCACATAAGAACCCTGGATTTTCAGCTTCCTACAATCTCCAGTCTCGTGTCTACACAGACTTTCATCCTCCTCAACAACAGGAGAAGAGTCTGGGGACACGGGCTTTGCTGGGATCCAAGACATTAAACACTTCTGCATACGGAATGTTTTGAATGGTTATTTTGGGGGGTGTTTTGGGGCATGCTTTCGGGGGCGTTTGGAAGGTTTATAATGTTATTTGGATGATACCCAGCCTGTCTTGTTGGTGCTTGGCGGTCTTTGGATGATGATTGCGATTAGATGGTGACGAGGATTAGATGGTCTTTGGGGTCAAATGGTCTTTAGCGATTGCCTACATCATGTATAACCAGCGGTTTGAAACTTGATCAACTTTTTCAAATTCTTCAAGACACCTTTCATTGCCCTTTGACATGTGAAAACAGCTTTGATGTTGAAGTAATTTACACCAACGCCTCCATTGCCTGGGGTTGACGCCGGAAGTGAATGTCTATCGCTCGGCAACAGGGTAAAAAGATTAGCTCCTTTTTACTATCTTCTAATGAATTCGCCAAGCACGTTCCATAAATCTACAAAAATTAGATAATATCAAGAGGGCTTGTATTCCGCCTTGGAAGAATAGACCAAACTCTGTCTCCCCACCGGTAGCCTGCCGCCAGTGCACAGTTTCGGAGTAGCTCAAGCCACACCTCCGCGCTCATCACCAGCCACAAACGCCCCACCTGCTGCTGACTGCATGCCCCTAAATAGCCTGCCCCAAGGACCTGAGGTCACGGTTGCCACTAGCAGCGGCTCCTAGTGGAGGACTGCCCTGTGGCGAGCCCCCCGCGACCCTGGACGCACTGCCTGGCCAGTGGTGGAGGGTCAAACTCCCGTATCTGGATGGGCAACCTCGTGGACCTGACGGCACCTAGCTCACCTCAACCTCCAACCTCCTCTTCCTCTGCCTAGATCCTCTTCAGCCTTTCAACCCCGGACACCTTCTACGCTTTAGTTCTATCCCACCATCTTCTCTTCCTCCTTGTCCGACTTTTAGTTCCCGAATAGCCTCGTTAGCCACGCTCCTTTTTCTTTATCTCCCGCTCGTTCCTCCTCCGACTCAGCCGCAGCCTCCCTCCCGCCCTTGTTTCGTCCGCCTTTCGTCGACATCCCCTCCTCTCCCCCGTCATGCGCCGCTGACCGAAGCCATGTTCTCCAACCTGACCAACATCGTCCAAAAAGCCCAGCAGCTCATCGATCCCACCCAAGGGCTCAATCTCTCCAGTTCCGACCGCAATCCCTCCAAGTCCTCCCTCTTCCAGAGCCAATTCCGCCTCCCCGCCTCTCAGACACCCCTCTACGAGATCAACGCCGAGCTTACTATCCCGCCCTCCAACGTCACCCACGGCGACAAGGACCACGATCGAGGATGGCATTATGCTGGGAAGCTCCATCTGTCTGAGCACTTCATGTGCTTTTCCACAACCCCAACTAGCTTCCTTCAGTCCGCCAGCACCTCGACTTCGACCGCCTTCACCGGTCAGACCCACGGCGGAGGCCCCAGTGGCAATGGCTTCACATTTCCCCTATGTGCTATTCGGAGAGTTGAGCGCCTAAACAGCCAGAATTTCCAGGTATGTTTTTTCTCGTAGTATTTACAGCGTGGGGATTAGACGTCTGACTAGTCTCTTATTCTAGTTTGCACTTGCTATCACGACCTGGAATGGCCTGCTCAGCGATGCTCCCATAAACAAGGATCCCAAGGATAAGAAGGACTCTCGAGAACAGCGCATCACGATCCACCTTGCTGGCACCAGACCAGCTTGCGAACGCTTCTGCGATGGCCTCAAAAAGGGTCTCAGAGCAGGCGTTGGTAACGTAGGCAAGCTGCGACGGGTTGTCGCCGAGTGCTACTCTGAGCATCTCTTGAGAACAGAAGACAAGAAGAACATTTCCCCACCGGATGCTGGCCTAGGAATGCTCTTTCGATACCCTGGCGATCCCAAGAAGCTGCGCGATAGAGCCAAAATGCGCCTCTGGGCGGAATACCTGCGGGACAACGGCAGAAACTTCACCTTGATTCGCCAGCCAACCTTTCACAAGCTCATTCGAGTCGGTTTGCCTAATCGTCTCAGGGGTGAGATCTGGGAGCTCACATCTGGCTCCATCTACCTGCGCTTGGAAAACCCAACTCTCTATGCCGATACCCTCTCGAAATTCGAGGGCCAGGAGTCGCTCGCTATCGACGAGATCGAAAAGGACCTTAACCGGAGTCTTCCAGAATACCCCGGTTTTCAGAGCGAAGATGGTATCAGCCGTTTGCGTCGGGTGTTGACAGCCTACAGCTGGGTCAACGCAGAAGTTGGATATTGTCAAGCCATGAATATCGTCGTGGCTGCGCTACTCATTTACATGTCGGAAGCACAGGCCTTCTTCCTCCTTTCCGCGCTCTGCGATAGACTGGTTCCCGGCTACTATTCGACAACCATGTACGGCACCCTACTCGACCAGAAAGTGTTTGAGTCCTTGGTCGAAAGGACCATGCCTATTCTCTGGGAGCACCTTGTCAAGAGTGACGTCCAGTTATCGGTCGTGTCGCTCCCCTGGTTCTTATCTCTCTACATCAACTCGATGCCACTTGTGTTTGCCTTCCGTGTTCTGGACGTCTTCTTTGTCGAGGGGCCAAAGGTTTTGTTCCAGGTCGGTTTGGCGATTTTGCGGATCAACGGCGAGGAACTCCTAGATGCTGCAGATGACGGTGCCTTCATCTCTGTCCTAAAGTCGTACTTCTCTCGGCTCGATGAATCAGCTCACCCCAAGTCGGAGAATCCCAAGCTACGAGCGGTAACGCGATTCCAGGAACTCATGGTCGTGGCATTTAAGGAGTTTGCGGGTATCACACACAGCAGCATCACAGAGTTACGCCTCAAGAACAAGGATGCCGTTCTCAATAACATTGAGAATTTCGCCAAGAGGACAGCCATTCGCAATTTAGGCCCTGACAGCAAGTTGCTGAGTACAGATGAACTTGGGTCGCTCTACGACCGGTTCTACAACATCCTGTATGAGCGCCAACAACGGGATCGCATGATTCAGCAAGAAAAGTTGCGTCGCGCTAGGGCGAGTCGATCGCGTGCTTCAGAACTCTTCGCTCCTCATCATGATGAGGTAGAGAAGGGTCGTGTGGGCTTGGGTCCAAGCACGAGCCTGATGGACTATGATGCATTCCGAGAGTTCCTTGCCAGCCTGGCGAAATGGGCCATCTCCGACTCACCCAGTGCGACAGCCCGACACAGCAACCCCGAGGACCGGCATGGCATGTTTAACAGCGCAAGACGGCCGTCCGATATGTTGTCACCTTGGGGTGCGGGACCCGAGCCTGCTGACCACGAGTTTCTTGAGCGCCTGTTCAAGAAGTGGGACGTGGACGGCACCTCAGCTTTGACTCTCCAGAACGTTGTCACAGGCCTAGCCCATATCAAAGGAAAGCGTGACATTATGGGTACAATCACGTACTTCTTCGAGCTCTACGACGATGATCAAGATGGTAAAGTAGATCGCGAGGGAATATTGCGGATATCTGAAGCCTTGCTCTTCCTCTCGCGCCGTGGTCTTGAAGGAACCTTGAGCCCCAGCTCTTCCAGCGTCTTGGAAAGCGACGCAGCAAGTGGTCACGAGTCGCAAGCCAGCTTGCCCCCCGGTGTATCGAATAATGAGCGATTCCTGGGCAGCGTGAGCGCTTTCATCCGACGATGCTTCGAGTACGCCGACCCGGCCAGCGGACAGAGTGAGGACACTCCAGCCACGCCCAAGGACGAAGCCTCCAACGACGACGCCTTTGCGATTGGAGACGAGGATGACAATGAGGATCTCTTGGGCCTCGAGTCACCAACGGGAACACCTACAAAGGCCAAGAGGCCCAGTCTGTCAGCGGAGAGTTCCCTGAATACTCCTAATGACCCGGACGTGATATCACGACGTAGGGTGTCGAAGGCAAAGTCCGAGGCCGCCAATGCAGCGTTGGACCCTGCACACCCTCTGCATCTCACCTTGCCCACCTTCCGGATGGTTGTCCTGGCTGATGAGCTGCTCGAACAATTCTTCGAATCTTCTTTCCCCGCATCCTTCCACATCATTGAGGGACTGCCAAGCTCTACACCCTCCTCGTCGACGCCATCCCTCACAACCTTTTCCAGCCTCGGCTTCGGTACTAGGCCTCCTATTCCCCCTCCGGCTGGTCCTGCAGGAGCCGGACGTGGTCTTCGCGGTGTGCTTGATAACATTGTCACTGACGGAATGCGTGTGGCAACCGAGGTTCGAAGACGCATGGAGGAGGCCCAGAAGGAGCTTGAGAGGAACGCACTGCCCGGACAACGGGCGGAAGACGATGACGACGACGACGACGATGTCGGGGTGGAAGTTGGAGTGAGAAAGGGGGCTGCAGGTACCAGCACAGATATAGAACGACGGTCAGTGAGGAGTTCGGACAGGGATCTACTAGACGGAGCGGATGCGGAGGCTGGGGCATCAGCCAAGACTCAAGGACAGAGCTTGCTTGATGTTGACTCGAGCGAAGGGCGGCCACGCGCCGGCACGGCCACGTCGACAGGAGGAACGGCGGTGGTGGAGTTTGAGGGCTGAGCCCTGTGTTGCTCCTTGTCAGGTTGGGGTGGCATGTAAGAGACGACTTGTAAACCACGGAACGAAATGTAGATTTTGAAGGTTTTTGCTTTCGTGTCTGGTGCGTAAGGAGTCAGGGTCGGGGAGGAGAGGAGGGTTAATGGCGTAACATGAGTCTGGTCCCAGACACGGGTACCTCTGGGTGGTAAAGGGAAGGCATCGTTGGAAGCATGGTCGATTTTTGGATTTCCTGTCGAAATACTGGCCGTTCTCGAGCTTGGTGGTTCAAGCAAGTCACCATGGATGTTTGCCTCGCCTGGTGAGGACATGAATAAAGGCTGGATACCTTGGTCTTCTTCATAAGTTGCCCTGTTGACTTCTATGGATTCCGGCTTAGAACCGTCAGGGCTATTAGACATCATATCCCGAGCCTCTCATGTCAGCGAGAACCTTTTCGATAACCTGGCCATTGGACTTGCATGCCATCATGGCCGCCGCCTCGCGGGCATGCACCCACTCCAACCTCATGTTCTCTTCTCACGCTTCTCTCGTTCCCTCCTCGGGCACAGCTGCCGAATCAGCTCTAGCAGCGAACCAAACCACCATCTTGAAGGCCCCAGTATACACACACGGGTACACACACACCGAGGAGACCTCGCAGTTTAGGAGTCCCTTCGTAACACCCGGGTTCTCGCCGATAGCAAAGGTCCCCATCATGTCTTGCGGGGGCGTCGCTCGAGTGGCGACCTTGAGTGGCAGGGCTGTCACATGCAGACCGGTCTCCTCGTAGGTCTCGCGCAGGGCGGCGGCGAGGAGATCTTCGTCAATATTCTTTCGGCCTTTAGGCAGGTGGAGTGTATTGTGGACGCTGTCCCGGAGTAGGACGATCTTGTGAGTGGCAGGGTCGATAGGGACGGTGCCGCAGGAGATGAGGATATCCTGAGAGGGGAAGAAGTCTTGTTCGGGCCGGGGAACGTCGGCTTGGGTGGTTGATGGGTTTGCTTCACAGGGTGCCATGGTGTTGAGTGTCTGCTATGAATGGGGTAGCTATCTGAGTTGAGGCTGGTTGGTGATTGATATTCCGGTTTGCAGATTCCTTCCAAAATTTACATCATGTCGGTCACCTGAGCTAAGCATGTACCCCAATGTCGGCAAAGGAGTCATTCACCGATACTGAATTCACTGACCGTCAGAGCCGACTCGGATCGGGACACAATCACTACCCAAGTCGGGTCGCGTGAGTTGTTGAATCGCATGCAAGTGAGCCGCATCATCTACCCGGGAGCACTTGGAATGGAGGCCGGGGTTGGAGTCTACCTCTGTTGAGGTTGGGAAGAGAAGGACACGCGGCAGTAGCCTCCTGTCTTACATCGGATACTACGAGGCGCTCGTAAGGTGGAACAGTCTCGGTCGGTGCCTGGGAGATGAGGACGTTTGAGACGCCATATTCACGAGATGGGTGCTTCGGCTGAGACTTGAGACCTGCCAATTGAAGGCGAGAATGTCTCATGGCCACATAGGAACCGTGATGGCTCTGTCCTCGCCAGAAAGACCACCATGGAATTAGGTAGTCTCGGAAAGGCAGAGCAGAGTGATCTTACCTAGGTGCTCAGAACCAAGGGAAGGCATGAGCCAGACATTCATCTGATGGCGTGACGAGACTGATATGCGGCATACCCCACTATCACAATCCATTGCATCATCGATGCCATCAAGCGGCTCTACATTAGAGAGTGCAATTCCGTATAACACTTTTATCATCCTCAAGGAACTTAGCCGACGTTTACCTAGGACACTAGCTGTATAGATCACCGAGAAAGCACATCCGTCATGACTGCAATCCTCATCGTTGGAGCTACCCGGGGCCTTGGTGCCAGTCTCACCAAGCAATACGCAGCTCAAGGCGGAAACACAGTCTATGGTACAACGAGATCGTCGAATGGCCCTCAAGACTTTCCCAAGGAAGTGAAATGGCTTCCCGGCATTGACCTTACCGAGTCCAATGTGGGTGAGAAGCTTGCTGGCCTCCTGGACCCTTCTCAACCCCTGGATACAGTGGTGAGTTGATCACTATAGCAAGCAATCAAGTCTAGGTATCCCAAGATCTAATAAACAAGCAAAGATCATCTCAGCCGGATATTTCAAAACAGAAGACCTCAGCGCGGAGAAAGGACCCAACTGGGAAGAGGAACAACGTATGTACACGACCAGCTCCATCGCCCCCGTCTTCATCGTGCACCAGCTGGTCCACAAGGGCCTGCTGCGCAAGGGTTCCAAGGTAGTGCTTGTGTCTTCCGAGTCTGGCAGCATCACACTGCGACACCCGAAAGAGGGAGGCGGAAACTACGCCCATCATGCTAGCAAGGCCGCGCTCAACATGGTGGGCAAGCTGCTTAGTCTGGACCTGAAGGAGCAAGGCATTGTCATCAGTATCGTGCACCCGGGCTTTATGCGGACCGAAATGACCAAGGGCGTCGGGTTTGACAAGTACTGGGACGACGGTGGAGGTACGACAGCTCTTTGCTTGACGAGTTGCGGTTTTCCACTGCTAACGAGGGTTGACCAACAGCGGTGACACCAGATGAGGCAGCGGCAAGCCTGATTGAGTGGACGGACAAGCTCGATATCAGCAAGACGGGCGAGTATTGGGCTCCGCGAGGACCAAGTAAGTCGTCCGCCCTCCGCGCCGAGACACTTCGCGTACAGAGATCCATGACTTAGATGGTGCTAACCACGGCTTGCTCGTTTAGGAGACATTGGCACTGCCGAGGCCGTTCTGGGGAAGGACTTGGCTACACCACTCAAGCTGCCCTGGTGATCAGATCGACCCGAGATTGACCGCACCAGCAGAGGCTATGGAGATGTCGTCATTTAAGTAACGGTCAACGAGTGGCAGCGAGAGGGTGGGGGTTGAAATCTGGAAATTAAAGCAATTTCTCCCACTCAATAACGACTTGTTAGATGAAGCTATCGTATAGCTTATTGCGAGTGACAGAATGCGCAGAGTGTGGGGTTGAGATCCAGGGTCTACTGTGCATGACTAACAGAGACCGTTCAAGCACACGATGCCGTATCTAGAGTTGGTTCGGGGCAATTTGATTCATGATTTAGACGAGGACGCGCGGGTTGCGCGTGATCGCGCTGCACAGCATCAGCGTGGTTCCCCTAATCTGATTAGGATCGGCCAGCAGTCGGCGTCTGGCCGATGGTGGAACGAGAGAGATGGGATGCCACTGTGCTCGCCGAGGTTTGCCTGGCCTGGAGAAAGACAATCATTCATCTGCAAGGAACGGAAATTGCTGTCAAGTCGACGTTGCACAGGGACGAACCTGGAATACAAGCATGGCGATGGTAGGCAGGCCGCAGATAAAAAAGGTACTAGAGAGCTTGACCAGATGACGACCCCATTGTGTGGCACGTGGTGGTTCCTTTCCCCAGTCACACGCCAGCCCAAGTATGGACAGAGAATGTGACGGTCAAGTGATTTGCTCTGGGTCAGGTAATTAACAGAGTAGTAGTGTCGGATAGCAGGTACCACCATGTCAGTGGGAGACAACCTAAAAGTTCATGGATGTGATGATGGCTGGTTGCCTCTCTGTTGTTTTGTGGCCTGGCACGGAAACGAGATGGGAAGCCACCTTAACACGAGGTAGTGTCTTTTGAGAACCATGAATCGAAACGGGGGCGCTGGGGCTGACTCTCAACTTTACTTCTTTATTGTTGCCAGGGCGTCTGCTATTGCTTATGGAACCGTGTCTCGTGAGAAGACATTGCAAGAGTTTCTGCACACGCCGAGACATGACTGACCAACAAGACAATGCTTCCTTGGCTGCCCAACCAACTTTGATCTCATCTCAGAGCAACCAACCTCCTGATGTCCGCAGAAAAGGGATAAAAATGTGAATTTGAGCCTTGATCGCAAGCTGGGGTCTACAGCTCTTAGCTGTGGAGTCTGGCGCCGGGTTCTGGTTCTGGCGTCAGGGGTCGTGGAGTCGTGCATCATGCCCGGCTTTCAAGACCTGGGACCCATCCTTATTGAACTGTGGAGGGGGAGCCCCATGTTGGCCGCCCTGGGCTTAGCGGGAGCTTGAAAAGGGGAGGGGAGGCCCTTGCATGTTCGGCCGCCAGAACAGGGGAGGTTAAAATGTTAATGCTAATTGATCTATTGTCATCCCAGCGTCTATGATTGTGTATTATTGCAGCCTTGTTGGTGAGCAGAGTTCTGATTCTTAACCGCCCAGCGACGGAAAGGGGGCAGCCTTACGGTCCCCTCCATTGATGAGGGGAAACGACCCAGGCGCCGTGATCACTGGCGCCACGGCGTCTCTAGCGGCCGGGCTACAGTGCACTTTTTAGCGGTGGGAGGCGTCCGTCCCCCTTGTCCCCCCATGTTGTGATGCACTGTCCACCAGACCAGGTCAGCCCAGAGCCTCGCTCCACCCGGGGCTTGAAGTTGCTGAGGCGCCATCTGAATCGAGGCCATCTGCCGCCACATTTTGACCGGAACCAAATAAAGAGCAAGACATTTGACTGAGAGACAATAGAGACGGAAACATGGCCAGATAAAAAAAAAAAGAGGGAGAATGTCCCCTAATTTAGATCCTCTCATTCCGTTCCCTCAGACTCTTTTTTTTGCATTGATGCGAGTTATCCGTAAATGAACTGCCAAGGTAGGCAGGTAATTAGATGGCCGTCTGCGTCGAATGCCGTCGAAACAAGGCTGTTGCAGAATGCAGAAAGCAACCTACCTACCCAACGTGAATCCGAAGTGCCAAAATGTAAAAAAAACCTGTCATCAATTGGCTAGGTGCCTACCGGACCCAGCTCAGCTCGGCTCAGCCCAGCCCGCCCAGTTCACCTGCCGTTCCTCTCTCACTCTCTGCCCCCCTCCCCCAAGTTCACGAGCAAGGGACGGACGGGACTGTACTGTACTGAACCTTACCTTCCTTACCGTATTCACCGACCTGCTTTTACCAAAGCAGGAACCCCCGTTATTCCTCATTCGCTCTTGCCGGTTCCATTCACTCTCCCAAGTTTCCATTCATTCCGTTCCTCTTCTTCCTTTCTCCGTCGTCCCCTTTCCCATCTTCTTCCCACATTCAAACCTCTCTCCACACGCTCGCTTCTCTGGCTCGTGGCTGACCGTCCACCGCTCCTTTCTTATTATTCTCTCGTTATTGTCCCAACGGAGAAGGATAGGGCGCGCGCGGGGGGAGTTGACTCTTAATTCATTTCTTTCATCATCATCGCATCAAGGACCGCACAGATCCCAGCAACTCACTCACCAGCACCGACTTACGGCTAACCATATCACTCACCAAGTATCGATCGCCATCTTCCTTTTTTTCCCCCAACCGACTTCGGCGCCTTTATTCTTTTACTCGATATCGAGATCCGAGACAGAAATTGCATCGGTGCCCCCCCAATTCGAACCTTTGAGCTGAACCCTAACTCTTACGCCGACGAAACCGACCTCATCCTTTGTTGTCGTCCTCCCCCGCCTCCGTTCACGCCCGCTTTAGCCGCAGCTCATCCGAAACTACTGATTCCCCTACCACCGGAAAGCCAGACAGATTCCTCAAAGCTACAACTTTCGATTTGGTCTCCTGTTGTATCGGTTTCTCGACTTCTCAGCTACTCAACGATCGAGTTTACCTGGACCCTGATTTCGCTACTTCGCTCCCCTACCCCTGTCGGAAGGCATCGTTGTAGTGGCCAATTCACCACCCCTGCCAAAGTCCCGCCTTTTGAGCAGGTCTGCCCAAGCTCAACAGCCGCAAGCTGCATTGGCCTGCCCCGCTGATAGACGCGTCGACGAGTCGCCAGCCAGTTGACCCTGAGCAGTCGAGCCGGCCACCCGCAAATTGGCGACCGTTTCGGCCAGCATCTCCCCTCCAACGACTTTCAAGCTCCTCGACCCGTTTGAACAGCTTCTGCAAAGACCCGAGTCTCCATTGCACCTGGTGATACAGTATTACTTCGTGCCCGGAATCCAGGTCTCCAGTCTTAGTCCGAACGCTCACGGCCCAAAAAAAAAAAAAAGGCCCTTCTATCTAGGTTCTACCGCTCGGGCGATCATCGTACCTCCTCAGACGAGCCAACCCCTTTCCAAGCCCTTGGCCCTTGGGCACCACCAAAGTCCAACCCACCCCGTCCACCACCGACCCAGCATAGTCAAGAGCCCTTGACCCGCTCTGTTCATTGTCCATAATCGGCGGCCTGGCAAGGACGGAACAGAGTTGACGGGGATCCGACTCGCACCTTGAGTGGCGTACAGTGTGTTTGTCGACCTGGTATGACGCTAAGTCTGGCTCCTAGGCCAGAGGAATTTAACCCTTTCCGCGATACGTACTTTATTACGACGAGCTCCCGCAATCCGGCTTCCAGCGAGCTCTTGCCCAGCACAGGCCCTGTTCTTGTTTAGCTTCGCATTGCCCGGCTCTGCGTTGCAACGGTGACGGCTCGATCTGCTTGGTTTTCCCTCCAGTCGCTCGGCTCCGCATCCCTCTCCTGGGATCTTCAAATCAGAAACACAAGCCCAAGCTTGACTCGACCCCTTTGCAATCATGTCTACAGCTCAGTCTTTCCAGTCCGGTAAGCGCCCACCCCTTGATCTCGCTTTGATGTGATCTGCGACAAAGCCCCCCCATTCCAAAAGCATCCCCTATCGAGTCGTCGCTAGGATTTGCGCCCGACTCTTGCCCCAGCCCGGCGCTTGTAATCTATAGAGCAAAGGGGACTGGTTGAGGTAGGGGGAGCCGGATCAGGGTGGGAGCCAACTTGGCAGACAACTCACCAGCAGATTGCTGTCCGATCCACTTGGCTGGCGGCCATCTTGTGTCATGTTGAGGAGATTGTCTGTTTCATCTTGGCCCATCTGTCGTCGTCATTCGCATGCATGCGCCCGTTGTTGTTCCGTTTGTCTGGCTGCCAACTGATGGTTTTCTTGGAAGCAGGCCACACCGGTCCTGACCAATCCGCCGGTCTCACACTCAATTTATCTTCCAACAATCCCTTCCGCAATCGCGCTGCATCTCCTGCCAGTGCCGACCTTCTTCTCTTCGACAAACCTGCATCCCCCTTTGACGACCCTCCTCCACGACCGCTATCACGAAACCCTTTCCTCGATCAACCGTCGCAGCCTTTGAGGTCACCGGGTGTCATGTCATCGCACTCTGACTCCAAGTCTCTATCTGCTGAGGAGATTTTTGTACGTGTTTTCCACCTCTTATCTTCGCTATCAATCGACAATAACATCAACTTTGCGATGATTTTCCAATCACCGCCTACGTCAGCAAATGAACCGGTGAAACGCTGACCGGTTGTCTCACAGGATTCACTTACTCTCGACGATTCTGCCACCAACGGGCGACCGCAGCAGCCAGCTCCCCGCCGACCCATGGATCGCCCACCTCCACGACGCGGCGACAAGAGCGCGCCGCCTCCCCAGAATGGTAACCACCGTCCAACAGGCTCCCAAGAGGAAGCCCAACGCGCTCGAAGGATGCAGGGTCCTGGTCCCCGACCGCAACCCAACTCACCGCAACGAAGGCCGCCGCCACGACGCCAGCGACGAAACTCTGAATCGTCTCTGATGGACTTGGACGCGCGTCCACTCACTGATGAGGAGAAGAGGATGATTGAGTCGGCCAGACGCCGTGAAGCTGAACGACGACGCCGCGGCGATGGCAAGGAACGGGGCGACAGAGGCGAACGTGAGCGCGACCGTGACAGGGGCGATCGCGGTGATAAGAACAAGAGCAACCGCCCCAGTCGTCGAATGGACATCATTGATCAGCTTGATGCCACTAGCATCTACGGAACCGGACGTATGTTTATTGCATCCCCTCTAGCATGAGCCCTCCGATGAGTTCTAACTGAACCAGTCTTCCACCACGATGGACCTTTTGATGCTCTCAACCCACACCGAAACCGGCAGAATTCCAGACGGGCGCCCATGCAAGCGTTTCCTAAAGACTCTCTCAACAACTCGCTTGGCGGTGCGGGACCCCTCAACGCTCAGGCTGACCACTCGACCTTCATGGGAAATGGCACAGATGAAGCCTTCCGAGACTTTGCTGCTGGAGGCAGGAGTGGCCGCTCCCGCAAGGAGCCGGCCATCTTCGATGCGACGGGTGCGGATCAAATTCACGGCGATGAGTCTCACGGCCTAGGAACTTCGACTTTCCTGGAGGGTACACCCGCTGCACGAAGCGTCATCCAGCGTCACCAGGCAGAGCAGGCGCAGGAGAACTTGGAAGGCGGTCTTCAGCGCAAGAAGTCGCTTGCGCAGCGAATTCGCCCCTTCAACAAGGGTCCCCGTGACTACAACCAGCAAGGCCGCATCAACGGTGAATACACTAGGATCACGCCTGATACCTATCCATCGGCAGCAAGCACCGGCTCGGACAACAACCCCTTTTTTGCAGAGTTTAGCAAGGGAGAAGAAGCGTTTAGCACCCGATCTCGAGAGGGCGGCATGTCGCCCAACAGCCCCCCCAGGGGAGGTCGTCGTCCCTCTGCTGGAGCGGTGCTTGAGCGACGAGCGACTACGGATGCTACGACGACGCTGGATGATGGCACAGCAGCCAAACCATCGGGCTTCATGGGTCGAATGAAGAGCTTGAAGGGCCGAAGACCTCGGCCGGAAGTTCCTAGCAGCGGTGCTGCTGCGCCCGGGACAGCCGTTTAGTGGAGGACGAGTGCCGGGCGACTACTTGACGCAAGCCGAGCGCCGAGCCGGTGGCAGTCGAGACATGGCAACCGCTCAGAGAATGAGAATACGTGCCCAGTTTCTCTGCGGACACGAGACCAGGAAAATACGGTGCCGAAGGAGATGGAGAGGGACGCAACATATACCTCAGGGACGGATTCGGAGTCTTTCCTTTGTGGAGCCACAGAGGCTCAGCAGACTAAGAGGAATCTTGGTGATGCGAACGCTTCCCCCGAGAAGCAATATGAAAATGCAATGCGATGAGATCTATTGACAGGTCAGGTTTTCCTTTTAACTCGTCTTGTTTTGTTGGTTTGGGACGGCGGCGTGGATGACACGAGCAGGCACAAAGGGGGCCCGTCTTGTCGGTTTGGAGATTAAATCAAGAGAAGCAACAAACAACAAACCCCAGCCAAGACAGATGCACGACCTGGCGAGGCGCTAGGGCATGGAATTGCAGAGGTTTGGGAGATTGCCACGACGACTTTTTGTATGTTTTATATCAGGACTTGATGTCTGATTGCAGCAGCATCAATACAATACCAATCTGCTACTTTGTGCTGTGTGCCTTGACGGGATTGTCGAGTACCGTAGGTTATAAAGCCGCTGATAGCAGTTACTATGTCTGGGGGTGGCGCGCCCTCATTTTGGCACAGTAGCTAGCTTCGATACCGTAGAATGTTACGGTTGAGGGACGTAACGGAACCCAAAGGGACCGGTTTTAGACGCTATGTCATTGGCTGAACTTGCATGGTACTTGGACTCAACAACGGGCACTTCTTCAGGGCTCAAATGGTGCTGGTGAGGTCGATGAATGGCTTTTGAATTTATTTTAATGTGTTGATCCCGTCTCTATCCTCAGAGACAGAAAATGTCCGCTGCTGGTGATCGCCCCAAGAGCTTGCTGCTGTGAGAGCCATGAGCTAGCGGGCTCTCGAGTTGATCGATAGTGAACTTGCTGATTTCATGAGCCAAGTCGAACACACAATGGAGTCGCCTCAACAACAACAACCACCCGCCTCGCAAGCTAGCTCTCACTTTTCACTAGAGCTGATCCCAGCATCGGTTCTTGCCGATAAAGAAGCTTGTCGGCGAGATGCGGCAGTCAAGTTGGGAACGTGCAAGACTGGGTGCGCGGTGTTGGATGACGACGTGTTGCTAGGCGGGTTTGAGAGAGGAAGCGTCGTGGGGATCAGCGCCGAAGATGAGGAGATGGGCGTTCAGGTAAGAAGAGCCCATCACATTCCCCTTCACGCGAAGAGATCTATCTCATTGCTGACCTGGGACCCGGGTTATAGCTTGGCCTTCAGACGCTGGCGCACTCGCTGTGCGACGGCAGGGTGACGACAGGACTGGTCATCACGCCAAAGCCGGCGAGCGTCATGCTGGCTGGCCTGAGGGACGCCGTGAAGGCTGAGCTCAAGACGACGAGGGGCGTGCAAGATGGGCATGTCAAGGGAAGGCTGAGGGAGTGTCTGGAGAAGGTCATGCTGTCTTGCGTGTTTGACCTGGATGGCTTGTGGGAGGTTTTGGCTGATCTGGACAATAAGCCCGGGGAGAGTGAAGCAATGGATAGTCAAGAAGAGGAGAAGATGGAACAAGAGAGGGAGGAAGTGCCAGCGCAGGTGGAGGAGATTCAGGACAGCCAGGATGACGACGATGATGCTCTCTCATCGATGCAGGGACCTTCACAAGATCAACCTCAACCCCAGAAAGACTCACCACCACAAAACAAGGCCAAGACGGGTCTCCCAGGAATCATCGTCGTCACACACTTGTCGTCCCTCCTCACAAGCCTCTTCACCCACCGCGAAAAGTCAGCGGCCCATTCCACCCTCCAGCTGCTGGGCTCCCACCTCCGCCATCTCTCCCGAAACCTATCCTCCAGCCCACTCATCCTGCTCCTCAACTCGACGACTTCTCCGCCCTCATCCTCAGGCCCTCCAACAGCAGCAGCAGCATCACCCGCCAAGCAAACGGCCGTTGTTGACCCAACTCTCCGCTCCATCTTCAACCCTCCCCCGCCACCGGGCCACTCCCCCCACGGCGCGCGCCGCACAAAGCCCAGCTTCGGCCTCGTGTTCTCGCAGCTTCTGGACCTCCATCTGCTCTGCACGCATGTCCCCCGGACGAGGAGCGACGCCGAGGCTGCGATGCAGCGGCTTGTCGAGGATGTGAGGATGGCGTGGGTGGTCGAGGTGCTGCTGGATGAGATGGGGGTTTGGGAGGGGACGAGAGGCGCGAGGACGGGGAGGGAGCAGATGTGGACGGCGGTGGATGTTGAAAGGGGGAAAGTCAAGGGTGCCTTTGAGGGGGAGGACGGATAGGAGAGGGTTGTGAATACGAGTCAAGTGAGAGTTGCAGCCGGGTTTGGAGGATCTAGGGTACGTGATAAAAGAGGATTCATTCATAGTTCATATATCCAATTCACGTCGAGCAAAGTCCTCTGCTGGCAATAACAAGGTATATATCATATTCCACACACAACTATCCAGGAATTAAGACAACAAGAAACGCTCATGTATGGTTGCGAATGGATTTGCGCGCAATTATCAACATCCACCCATTATTTCTTTCACTAAGGTACGCTCCATCACAATGCCCCCTCTGCCTCACTCTCTCCCTCTCCTCTCCTCCCCCTTCTCATGCTCCGCATGCCAACATCGCTTATCCTTCCAGAGTACAAGCTCGCCATCCCATCTCTCTTTCGTCTCTTCTTATCTGACATCCAGGCTCTTCTTCGTCTTCTACATCTCATATACTCCCAACAACTCTGTCCCTATTCCGGTCGTTCGACGTGCTCTGTAGCCAGACGGCATGCCGACTTCGCTCCCTCGAAGCCAGAGTGCATTGTCAACCACCAAGGATGCGTTGTGACCACATTCGTTGGATAGCTTCAAATGTAGCTCCAAGCCTCATGCCTCCCCTTGGTCGGGGTCGACAAGCGAAGCCGGGTATCATCGCCGCTCGCTCGAGCATCTTGCGCCCGGCAATGGTTCGCGCCATAGCACTCGGGTGCCGCCAAGTAATACAAGAAGAAAAATCTTTCCAGGAAAACACTCCCCAACTGCGGGTTTGGTAGCTATTGCTATGAGCCGAGCAATTCGGACTTGCGGTTGCTCTTCCAAAAGTCGATGGCCTCGACGACATCGTCTCCCTTGTCATCTTCATGCGCAAATAGAATCTGACAACGTCATTAGCATTTGGTCTTGAAATCGCTCAAGTTGTAAATACTCACCTCATGTGTACTGCTGTGAAGCATCCGAATATTCTTGCGAGGCACAATATGGACTGCCCCGTTCTCCATGTTGCGCAACTCAATAAAGTTGGCCTCAAAGGCAAGGATCCAGGGGTAGCTGAGAGCGAAGCTCTGAGGAGTACCCTCCCAGTCAATGCGCCATTCTGGTCGCGCTCGCCAACCATTGCGGTTGACAAAGAACGAGAATTCTGAGTAGTTGAGCAGGAACTCGCCGTTGAGTCGTTCAATGTGAATCGGCTTAACTCCTTCCTTGCGGGCCACAAAGTCGAGTGAAGTATCTGCCTGGTCAAGCAACGACTGTGTCTCAAGCGTCTCTAGAGATACCACCTCGAAGCCTCGAGCGCAGGCAACGCACAGCTTGGACTTGAGGAAGTGAACCGAGGACGATTCGGTGGGAATGTAGAACTCCTTGAACGGCTTGAGCTCGTCGTGTCCGCCACTCATGAACTTGCCGATACCCTTCTGCTTCTTTGCCTTGGTCATGGCATCATTGGGTTCAAACACCTTGATGGTAGTGGACAATGCCGACGACTTGACGCAGCAGACCAGGTGCCTACCCAAGCAGATGCCCGTCTTGAAGAAGCTGCAGTGATTCTGAATCTTCTTTGGCCTCCTGGACAGAGCCGGCTCATCGGGGTTGAGGGCTGATACTGGGTATGACTGAAGCGTCTTGTTGGACAAGACCAAGAGCAACTGGTACTCTTCCAGGATGTCAATCTGGGTGACACTGGTGGTTTCAAGTACCCTCCTGGGCACCTGATCCTTGATCTTACGATCAGACAAGTAAACACCATTGTCCGTGCCATACAGGAGTTTGCGACCCCCATCTGCTACATGTTAGTGAGCTGTTTTGGTAACTAATTATAGAGACGTACCGAATGGTGTGACACAGTTGACACGGTTAGTACCAGCAAAAAACTTGCTCGAGATGACGGTCGTGTTGAAGAAGTCTGCCCGAGATCGGAGGCGTTCTTGGGCAGTATGAATGAACTCGAGCCACTTCTGACGCGCCGCCTGGTTCGATGCGTAAAGCGTCAACTCATAGCCTGCTTTACCAAGATGGCGGAATGTGATTGGCCAGCCTTCCTTCTTCGTTGCGTCGTTGGCGTTGTTCCGGATCGAGGGGATCAAACTCGACGAGGATCGCTTCATATTACCGTCCTTGGGAATAACCTCTTCCATTTCCCGGATGGCCAAAAGCTCCAGAGGAATTGGCCGGCGATATGCCTTGATCTCCTCATTCTTTCCTGTCTGCTTGATACGGACGAGCAGGACCGCGTGGTCGAACAGGAAGGCTGTGATCTCGGCGGGATCCGTAGGGGACTTTTTGAACTGACACTTGAAGACCATTTCACGACCCTCCTCAGTCAACCTGAGGTCTACCCTCTCATTCGGCCTGAAGCGAAGCTGCTCGTGAAGTCTCCTGAGGTTAAACCTATTCTCAGCCTTACCAGACTCGGCGTTGACTCTGCCCAGAATGTCTCGAATCATGGTCAGAACCTTGGGGATATCTTCCTTGTCAGGGTTGCCCTCCTCCGTGTACTTCAGGACGTTTTCCAGGAGTAGTGGGTATCGGGCCAGACGAGTTGTGGGCTTGGTCAAGTAACCGTTGAGCTCCAGCTTTCTCGACTCCTTGCGTCGCTCGATCTCATCCACAAACTTGGCAAAGTAGGGGTTCACTGATCTCTCGTTCTCGAACTCGAACTTGCCCTCAAGCTGCTTTGAACCATACAGGATGAAGGGCTCGAACTGGGGCACGTAATCCAAGAAAATATCGCCAATGTTGTGCACGATGGGCTCCTTCTGCTGCCGAGTCGTCA
Source organism: Fusarium setosum (assembly GCA_013623625.1). NCBI lineage: Eukaryota > Fungi > Ascomycota > Sordariomycetes > Hypocreales > Nectriaceae > Fusarium > Fusarium setosum. The sequence goes on along the minus strand of JABFFE010000245.1, from coordinate 102,972 downwards.
AACCAGACGCAAACCGCGAGCTGACCGTGTGAATGCTCGGATGGTCGACGATGTTGCTGAAGATGGTCTTGACCACCTTCTCACGACGCTGGATGGGCACCGGCGAGGCCTTTGATCGCAAGGGCAAGATCCAAAAGTCTCGAAGATATTCCAAATCCTTGACAAAGTCTCGCTCGGTGTAGCAGATCTCTGAAATGACCTCCTGCCTCTTCTTCTCTCGTTCTCCAACCTTTTCGGCAACCTCCTTGGGAACCGAGTTGATCCAGAGCTTCTGCTCGTCAGTTTGGTCAGCCTCGTCATCGTTGACGTTGGCAGCATCCTCCTTCCGCAGGCCAGGGTTAATCTTCAGGTTCAGCCTAGAAACCTGCTCCAGTCGCCGAGGACAGGCGATGGAGTAACACAGCTGATCCCTGGTACAAGTGGGCGAATAACATTCGGAGAGAAGGACGAAGACACCGTTGACCGCAGGCTTTTCCTCTGGCTCATCCATCAATGTCTCCCTAAACTGGTACATTTCCGACTGTGAGTCTCGCAACCGGTGCTCATATGTGACATCGTGGAAGAACTTTTGGGCATCCAGGGCTCGTCCAAGAAGTAGAGCAAGATTTCGATCGGTGGTCCTGATAATGTACGATAGGACGTCGACCGCTTCGGAACCGCTGAAGGCATTCTTGTATGTCAGTTCGTTCTTGGTACGATCACCAGTGATAATCTTGCGACGGAAGCACTCTCCGACCCGTGACAGGAGAGCTGGGTATACAAGGGGCGGTCGAATCTTGGTCGCGGTCGGCGGGCGTTCGCTCTCAATCGACTTGCTTCTAGAAGGTCGATGGACGAGAGTAGCAGCGTCAGACTCGGAGGGAGTAATTGTTGGCGCGATAGTAGAAGCCATCGACATTGTCCTGGTATGATCGCCACCACCGCTGGAGGAAACCATGCTGGCAGTTCGGGTCTGCGTTCCCGGGGCGTGAGGGAGCGAATTGGAGAAGCCGTTCGTAGCTGGCAGTTCAGATGGTGCTCGTCGGTTGGGAATGACTCGGCCGCTCATGGTCTGGTGGGCGTCCCTATCCTGTGGGTGATAAGACCCGGTCATGGACATGGCACGGTCCTCGTGGCGCTCCGGCACGACTCGCCCTTGAGCCGTCGTCCTCGCCGAGTTCTGATGAGCGTACGGAGCTTGTCGAAAGTGGTTTGCGGAAGATTGCGCGTATGTGCTGGGAGGCGGATGATACATGGGCTGTCGGGGAGCAGAGGCAAGGGATTGGGACCGATAAGGGTCGCTGTTCATGGCAGGGCCCGGCCCTCCCTGATAAAAGCGCTGTGCCGGCGTCCTAGCTGCCGCAGCTTGCGATGGCGGGCCTCTATGCTCCATACGCGGAGGTGCCGGCCCTCCGGGGCCAGGATAGGGACGCCTCGCCTGCTGTTGTTGCTGCATGTAGTGGGGCGGCATCTGCTGGCCGCCCGACGCTGAGCGTTGGCTGGGATAATACCCATTTCCCATGCTGTTGCTGTCCATTGTCCGAGTCCTGCCGGGCTCGCGGTCGCCGTAGTTGCCCGGAGGAGGACGGGGCGGCGGCTGCCGTTGCATGCCGGACGACATGGACGACATGGTCTGAGTGCGACCCTGATCCATCATGGGCGGAGGCATCGCCGACGACGAGGTCATGGTTTGGGATCTCCCCGGCGGGGGAGCGGCGCCGAAGATGTTGGAAAAGGCCGCGTCTCGCTGGTAGTTGTTGTCGTCGCCATAGCCCCGTGGCGGCGGCCGCTGAGGAGCTCCTCGAGGATCGTACCCGTAGTTGGACATGGTGACGGATGATGGGTTGCCTATGCATTGACAAGACGCACGTCAGGAGACGGAAACGAACGAGTGCAGGGGATGCACAAATGGGGAGGAGGCCACAAACCGGTGTTGGGACCGTCAGAAGCACAAGTTGGCTATCAGGCGGATCAACAGCCGACGTTGACGGTTGCGCCGCCGTCAGTCGACGCCCCTTTGGCTGAGGAGCCGTCAACGAAGATGCGAGGGCGAAAGTCGTCCTTCGTCTACTGGCGTCGCGGATGGCCTCGCAAGGCAGCGCCCGTCGGAAAGGGAGAAGAACGGTCCAGAGAGATTCGGGGGTGTTGTTTCTGCCCAAGCAGATGTCGGCTTTGAAGGTTTGGGCTCGACGGGCTCGAGGGGGGGCGACGGAGGAGGCGACCAGGTGAGCAAAATGTCAAGCCTCAGGCCTTAGTCCCGGGCTCTTGGACCGATGCAGGACGGCAAGAGCGATATCGCGGGCAATGGGCGGTCGCCGTCTCGAGGATTTGGGGGCCCTCTGGTGATGGAGTTTCGAGGGGGTTGCAAGTTCACGATCCGCGGACTCGGTGCTTTCGTAGGTAGACGGGCAACCTCAGCAGGTCGAGAGGTAGGCAGGTGGTCCACAGTCCACGTCTTCAGGTACAGTACCTGGCCAGCATGCAGCAGAAGGAGAGGTAGTTAAACAGCGCGAACAGGGAGCCAACAGCGGATAAGCCAGGGCAAGCCAGTGCTAGGTCCACCGTAAATCCACCTGTCTGAGGGCCGTCTGTGGTGCCTTTTGGGGGTGGTTGACGGGGGCCGGGCAATGTGGGCGCGCCTCGATGGATGTGGATGGGCAGTTATTTAGCACAAAAGTAAGGGGACCAAAGAATGGATGCTGGGGTAGCAGTGTAAGAGCATGGATGTTGCACCGACGGCACGACGAGGGGGGGCAGTCCAGCCAGGAGTGAATTCTGCCTCAAGCCCCAATCGAGAGCTTGCAAGAGTGTTTTGTCGTCTGAGACGAGTAGGACCGTGATTGTTCTCTCGTGATTCTCGAGGGCTGTCCCCGTCGTACTTGGCTGCGCTTGTCCTGTGGGCGTCGCATTGCTGAATGAACGAACTCTCGGCGGGAGCCACGGCAATTCAGGCAAGGTAGTGAGGCACAAGCTTCCATTGCCCGCTGTACATGAACCTCGCTCCTTGCTGGGGACTTCAGGGCCCAAAGGGGGCACGCTAGCGGCCGTTGATTCCCTCTGACTTGCTCCTACGTGCATCCTTTGATTATGCTCGAGGTTCTAAATCTGTCTGTCTGTTGTCTGGTGCAGATTGTGTTGCTATGGGTTCTTGGCGCTGTTGCAGAGCTAATTAGATACTGCAAATGGTGCAATTCAGCAGCCAGCGCTCTTCATTCTTCTCCATAGTCTCCTATTTGTCCCCATCTCAAAGTTGAGCTGTCAAAAGCCGTCCCTGTCGGAGGCCTTGCAATCAGGTACCGCCGGCTGCCCCGGCTCATCGATACATCCAATATGAGAAGACCGGACGGACGAGCGTCGCAACGCAGCGACCGCCCACTAACAGGCCACCCTGGAAATGGATGGACCTTGGGTAAAAGATAAAAATAGCGATTCCATGAGATGCCAAAATATGGGTTCCGAGAACGAGCACGTTGTCATGACTCTCCCGGCAAAGGTTTTTCAGTTTTGTATCAGAAGCTAATTGATGTGAAAATTGGAAGCGTAGCTGTAACAAGTAGATGTTTCTCCAGGGGTTTGCGTGAAGTTTCGAGCTGGCCTTGGCATCGCAGGCCTATCACGTGATTGACCGTAGAGGCCTTCTGGTTCATGATTGGCTGTGTTTGCTTAGCCTAAAGTGGCTTTCCACCTCAGCTCTCGACTCTCTGGTAGCCTTGGCCAGTAGGCTACATCATCATCAAAAGCTACCAACGTCAACTCGCAACAGCCCACGTCGCCCTTGTCCCCGAGCTCCCCCGACGGTCGCTCTCATTCACCATGGTAGAATCAGAGCTCGCCCCCAAGTTTGCGCCCTTTGTTGGGATGGTAAGTTCTCTACCCGTGATGGCCTCAAAGGGGCAACGCGGATGCTGATGCGGCGACTGGCAGGGCGGCATTGCAGCTGCAATGATCTTCGGATGTACGGCGTTTCCCCTCCCACGCGACGCGATTTCTGACGAAACGATTACTGAACGGGTTTAATAGCTATTGGCGCTGCGTATGGCACGGCCAAGTCCGGTATTGGCATTGCCGGTGTCGGTACCTTTAGACCAGACCTCATCATGAAGGTACCGCATCCTGAATCCCTATCCCGACAACCAATGCCGTATCTGACAACCATCATAGTGCCTGATCCCCGTCGTCATGTCCGGTATCATTGCCGTCTACTCGCTCGTCATCTCTGTCCTCATCGCTGAGGATCTGGACCCTTCAAAGAACTACAGCTTGTTTTCGTACGTCGTCAAGATCCCGCCTGGCTAGGCAGAAACATTAATGGATGGCAGGGGATTCATGCATCTCGGATGCGGCATTGCTGTTGGCATGACTGGTCTGGCTGCTGGTTACTGCATCGGAATTGTTGGTGACACCGGCGTTCGTGCTTATATGGAACAGTCCAGGATCTTTGTCGGAATGGTCCTGATCCTTATTTTCGGTGAAGTCCTTGGTCTCTACGGGTAAGTACCTATCGTCGGACTCAAAGTTTGAAATCCCAAGGCTGACCTTTGCGATAGTCTCATCGTTGCCCTGATCCTCAACACCAAGAGCAAGGGTTAAACTAGGACCAGCTTCAAACCAACCACAACCACCTTATTCATCCACCCCTTATTTCGAAGCATTCGAAGTGTACGTTGAGGATGTTCAGGCCGCCACCAGGTTACAGAGGCGCGTCTTGATATGTACATCGGGCATGGCGTTATGGACCGTGTAAACGTGTATTATTTCAACAGGTAGAGGACAGGCGGAGAAATTGACGGTATTTAGTTTCAGCAAGCATGATGCCTACGCTAACAACATGGTTTTGAGAAATACTGCTGTAGTTGCTTGAGAGGTTGTTGAACGTTCATTTGAGGGGTGAGCTACCTAGTCGTTTCCAGACTCATCGAAACCCTCGAAACCCTACCATGTGGAAATGAGTGACAAAGAAGAGAAGAATGCTGATGACGACCACATTTACGCCGCCATGCAGAGTGCAGAATCAAAGCTGGAGATTCCAGTATTCCCATGTCATGACACATTCCGGGGACCCAATCTAGATGATCAAACGCCGAGCAAAATGCGGCAATGTCGTTTCAGATGCAACCGGCAAACGTTCACTCCGACACAGCAGCAGCGTCCCAGCGCAGCAAGAAGAGAAGCTGAAGAGAAAAGAAGGAGGAATTCACATCAAGCGACGGCCGCCGATGCGGCGCAGGAGGTTCTTTCGGCCCCCTGTGTCCGCTTCACGGCGGAACCTGGTCCAGTTCCGCTCTCGCTCGTCCGAGTCTCTCATCCGAGCTACTGGAATGTCAGCACACGCAACTTGTCGCAGCACGTCTCCTTCTGATCTCACCTAAGAACCAGTCCCACTGACGGTCTTCGCGCAGCAGGATATCGTCTCCCGACTCGCGGGCGATTCGTTCTTGGCGCGCCCTTGCCGCAGCCACCTCGCCAACCAAATACGGGTCTTCTAAGGGCCTGCTCGTGTAGCGGTCCTGCTGCTCTTGCTCATGGAGGTCGGTCATGACCCGACGAAGGCTGTCCACGGGGTCGCGCTGGGCAGTCATTCTGCGTTGAGCGACATTGTGGTAATGCCGGGCGGCGGGGTTGCTGGAAACGGAGGACCATGTCGCGATGCGGAAGTTATTCAGGTTCGGAACGGATCGCAGCGGAGCAGCAGGTACTGGAGGTAGGCCGATGGTCTGCTGCCGGGCCATGGGAGTGGATGTGCCGCTGCTCTGAGGAACCAGAGATGTCGTTCCCGCGACGGCCGAGTTTCGGGCTGGAGGGGAATACGGCGGCACGGTCTCGGGGTATGGGTTGGTCGAGTGGTAGGAGGGCGCTTCTGAAACTGAGGCAGAATACAAGTCAGTATTGATCTCGTGCCAAACAGCGGGTCTTCCTAGTCGCATCTAGCCCGCGATGTATGTAACCTGATACGACAGCAGGATCCATGAATACGCGACTTCACAACTCACCATACGAAGGGGCAGCAGAGCGAATAGAAGCTGTCTCGAAGTCCTCGGCGCTGTAGCGCGGCGTAGCAATAGCACCCGTCATGATGGTAGATACCAGGAGAGGGGGCACAGTTGAGAAGGAAGCGAGAGAGAAGCAGCACAAGCCAGCTCGGGCATCTGTGTTAACGATGGCTACCGGGAAAACTGAAGTTAAGTATCGAGACTGAGACAGCAGGTGAATCACACGGCGGGCGGTTGGGACGCTTCAAGGCCCGTGGACAGTCAGAAGGGTGAGTTGAGTGAGACCAGTCGAGTTGTGGGAACTAGGAATCATGTCCTTTTTTGTCTTGGTTGAGCCCGAGGAGTAAGACAAGAGGGTCAGGATACCTACTGTACCCAGCAGCTTAATGCACAACCGCGGATAAACATGCATGCAGTCCAGGGAGGCAGCAGATGGTGGGCAGCGAGCAGGCGTCCTGGTGCGCCAAGTATGCAGTACACGATACGGGCTGGCGAACGGAGTAGTTCGGATAAGTTCCAAGTTCAAGGCCAAGCCAGGTCTAGCCTGGGTATCCCTCTCGCATCGTGGCGTGGGACCCGTGGTGTGGAGGATGGAGGGGGGTTGAGATGCGGGGACACGTGAGGGAAGACATGGCCATGATGCTGTGGACGGGCAATCGACAACACCATGACGCGCAGTTCAGGACACGAACGAAACTCTGCTTCCTTCTGGCGTTGTGCCAGCAGGCTTGTTTTGCGCCCGCGTGTGTCACGAGCCTTGTTTCCCTGTCCTCTTGACAGTCACCACAGCTGCAACCGTTGAAAACGTTTTGAGACTATCTTTGTATTGTGGCATCTCTGGTCTCGAACGACCCTCAGCCGCTCCCCCTGAAGACGTGGTCGGGCGTTTTCCCAAGGAGGAATGACGAGCTTCCACGAAGGCTTCTACACAGTGATAGCGGGGTATCACGGGCAGTTTTCCGGGGCCCGAAGACCTCCCGCCAGCCAGCCGGCCAGGCCTCGGAGGACCTTTTACCCAATGCGAGTGGCGGACGCTGTGGGTCATTGATCGGGCTGTGTGCGCAGGGGGGAGGGGGGATGGAGTTGTTGTGGTGGGGAGCGTCTAGAAGAGAAGTTCCATGGCGGCCAATCGACAAGACGTCGAGGCGGGAGTCTCTGCTTGGGTAAGTTGTGACGAACAGAAGCCCTGTTCGAGGCCAGGGACGGTGTGGACGGATTGCGAATCCGGTTTTGTTGGCGAGCCGAGACCTGCCAGGGCTCGTAGCCCAAATGTCTTGTGGGCCTTGATGATGTAGTTGACGCCGAGTCCGTTTCTTATCCTGCTTTGATATCCGTTTTCTGCCGCCGCGCACGTCGCGAAACGCAGCTGGAGCAGGTCCTTGGCGAGCCAACCTGTTCATGGCCGCTGATCGCCCCTAACCGCCGCGAGCCGCGTGGTCGGGCCGGCCTATGATGCAACACTTGACCGTCCTTTTAGGTGTCTGAAATGCGCTATGTGACACCTAAAAAACATCCTTGTGCAACACCACCACTTCCCATCTGCCCAGAAGCCAGACCCGACTTGGCAACCCCTCCCCCCACATGCATGTTGTGTGTGTCTTCGAACGGGATGGCGGATCTGGAGGATGCGGTATCGTGCTTGTCTTTGCTCTAACGGTATTGTAGGCATCTGAGCTAGCTATTGGTGACTTGAGCATTTGGGTTGGCTCCCTTTAAAGCAATGACCTCCGGATCAAAAAGTGTGTGTTGAAGATCAGCAGGTGACCCGGACGTTGAGCTGGTGACTGGTGTGTCGCAGATGCAGGAACCATTCGTGGGAGCGTCGAGAACCACTTTGAGATCGCATCTTGAACTATGGACTGCGCCAGTTCATGGCGACATCTCACACTCCCCGCTTTCCCGCTGAGAGGGGAAGCTATTTGCAAGCAGGCAACCGGATCGAGCCCATTCCTCTGGGGTGAAAACCCCCAACCGACTGGACATGGAGCGGCTTCCAGACTGCCCCGCCGAACGAACTGTTGCATCGGTTCACATCGACTCTCAGCCGACCCATGGGGATGTCTGCTCAACCTTCCGCAAATGTAGCATCTTAGTTCTGGATGAGGGCGGTGAGTGTGACTGCTGACGTGCGTCGCAGCTGCATGCCATGTCTTGTTCTTGATACGATGTATGGAGTGACGGGTCGGACCCTTGAAAGTCGAAGTGGTGTTCTACCCGCCGTTCGTCACCTCTTCCTCTGGAAGATGACCGGAAATGCCCGTGTCTGCGCCGCGGCCAAGACTCTAGGACTATTTCTCCTGATAAGGCTACGCCGCGGCTGTGGAACAAGACAAATGTCGAGGGCTTGGCAGTCTCTTACGCGATTTATTAACCGACGACGCCGCGGGAATTAGGCTTGTTGGGCAGCCGAGAGACGTGACCTATCGTTATCTGGAGCTGAGAATCCGTCACGGGGCACGTTTCTTCGATATGGTAGGATAGAGGCAGTTTCGGTTGTGATGACGGCGTCCAGGCCTGTTGCAAGGGAACAAGGCGTCCCCATCGTGAAATGATCTTTGGAAATGACCTTTGCATGGCAAGCTTGAAGAGATGTTGTCATGGAGAGCCTAATCTTTTTACAACAGGTAGGTAGGTAGGCAGGCTCTGGGGCCGTAAGGGCTGCTTCCTTATTCCGCAGTTGCCAACAAGCGAACATCCTCGAGGATAGCAACAGCACCCGTCCTTCCTGCCTTCCACACTCACATCGTACCAACTCATGAGTGAAGCATCAGTGCCTTGTTGTTGGAGCATGTCATTTACAAGAGCCAGTTAGATCCAAATATACTACCCATTGTTTATCCCCTCCATGAAATCTTTTATTTCTTATCTTAGAAACTGGTTATTTGGTATGTGTTGTTATTTGTCTTAACTGGTGCTTTTCATGGTAGTTTGCTAATGTTTCCAGTCTTCGGGATGTTTTGGAGTTGGTCTGTGCGCAGTCCTTGCTCCCCCGCAAGTCTGCCCACAGGACGGACTTGGTGGGTTTAATGGAGGTATGTAGCCCGTCGCGTCTTCCATTACGCGACCTTCCACTCAAGTTGTCTTTCTTTGTTCCACAAACACAAACTACAACCACCACTCGGCCGGCTTCTTTCACGGCGTTTTATCGTGAAGACCGAGAGGCTGAAATACGTCGGCGTGTGCTTTTCGTTCAATTATTTGCACAATATTACCATAGAAGGTCTAATATCGCCTTAATGCCTACTCGCTTGCAAGACTCTGATGAGGAGTCGCATTCGCGATCGCCTTCACCATCGTCACGAGTGATACCGGCGCACCGAAGTCTGGCTGTGAGGGAGCGAGAAAATGGCCGCAATGTTTCAGGTTCGAAAAGGAAGCGCGCGGATACGAGAACTGTGGAATCCTCAAACTTCCGGAGGCGAACGGCAGAGCCCTCGGCGGATAGCGACGACGATGGCGATGATGTCTACGACCCTGACCAACCCTTGGAGGAGCGTCGCAAAGTTCAGCAGGGCTTCAGAGATCTATTTCGCAACGTCACAGAGAACACAGAGGAACTTTTGCAGGCCGACTCCCGAGGCCTACATGAGGCCATTCTACAAGCTGATGAGCTATCTAAAAAAATACGACAAACCACCGAGGCAACCATCGACTCGCGATTACTCGTTAGCACTACCGATCTCTCTTATCGAAAGACCCTCCGGTTGACCCAGGGAAGCCTTTCGCAAGGCATTGATGTGGACGAGTTTGTGTCAAAATGCATCACCTACATGAGGCACGGTCGAGGGATTATGGACGACAATGCGCCAGAACTCTCGAGCACACAACGGCAGCGGCGAAGAACTACCCGAGGAGACGATGATGGTGAAGATGACATTGGCGATGAGGGAGATATGATGAACTGGCCTCATCTCGGTCGGTTCGCTTGCTTGCCTTATATCCGTCGACCAGCACTGCCCGGATTCCTCCTCGGACCACTGTCAGTCGAGAAGAAAGCTCGCAAGATTGCCAAACGAAGCGCCCCTTTCCGACCAAACAACTTGACTGAGACTCGCCCCGAGGTGCTCAACGTGGAGGACCTGGCCAAGAGGGAGAACGATCTGACCGCAATCTGTGGCAAGATCCTGCAACGACTACACAAAATCCAGGCCGATGTTCAACAAACCGTGATGGACCTCATAGATGATGATATGGAAGACGACGAGAAGACCAAGATCATGCATCAACATGGCCTTCGGAGCACAGGTGGTATCGATTTGATGCGATTCGTCGTGAATCCCAAGTCGTTTGGTCAAACGATAGAGAACATGTTCTACGTCAGCTTCCTAATTCGGGATGGCCGAGTCGAAGTCGAGTTTGACGAGGATGATCTTCCAGCACTAGGTAAGCCTTGGACGCCTTGTTTCGTAATACATAACTAACGAGCGTTGCAGCCCCAGTGGACAGAGAGGCCGAGGAAGAGGAGACGACACGCCACAGTGCGGCCAAACACCAAGCCATTTTGTCAATGGACATGGAAACGTGGCGCGATATCATAGACACGTTTGGCCTCGAGGAGCCAATGATTGAGCACCGGAAAGAAGCAACCAATACCGGACCTGGTGCACGGGGTTGGTACAGCTAAGGGAGGGCACGGTGATGCCAGCTGAAAGAGCAAATCGAGTCTTTGAGGACTCGAATCCGATTGTCATGAAAACCTTGATACCCCTTGTAGCCTCTGGCGGGCGAGCCCTCGGCCACAGCGATGTTGTATTTGTGCACAGGCCTATGGCGTGTTAGCGAGGCGCATCTTCTTTGTTCTTGTCCACCCCCTACCTGTCTATACAATGAGGATGAATGGACTAGGTGGTCCATACCCAATCAGGCAGCATTTCTTTGAAAGGCTATGGCATCGCCAAGAATGTTAGAGGCACTTTTTATTTTTGGCGCATGGGGCACGGTGTCGAAGGGGTCACAACAAGTCAAAGAATCTGGGCAGACAAAGAAGTTCCCTTGCATCGAGTATCTTGCCTGTGATAGATGGATGGTACCTCAAAGAATTGTGGCCAAGTTGACGGCCAGGCCTCTTCAAAACCCTTCGTCATCCTCGCGTCTTGACCAAGACGCCTTTCAACATCATTGTCCCAATCCTCTTGTTTCAACCTTTTCTGTTCCTGTCCGCTCAAACCAGGGCGTCGACCTATGAGCAGAACCTCATTTCAACTATTGACATACATTTCGACAGCCTGTTGTTGCAGCCGCACTGCCCAGTGATGCTGGCGAGCCCCAAAGCTGCAATTTCCGACGGTATCGAGAGGCGCAGAATTCCTACTGAATAGGTGTCGTACTACGATCATTGACTTGTTTCATTACCTTTTAATAAGTCAAGATGCGCAAAGATAACGGCGCTGCCTTTGTGGAACGTTCGATACAGCAGAGCGAGGCTCGGCTGAACCAAACTTTTCAGAAGCGGGAGAATGAGAAGAACGGACTCCTGTCAAGCCTTGACAAAGATCATGAAAAGTTTCTTTCAAAGTTTGTGTCGACCTTTTCCAAAGAGGCTGTGGCAGCTCTGAAAGAGCTACATGCGAAAGCCAAAGATGGCATCGAATCGCTCGTCTACACAACCAAGATCTCGCAGCAAGAGGACGCCCATTTTTTCCGGGAAGCTTTCAAAGACCTACAAACCAACCTCAATACTCATTTCACCCAGAAGTTGGACGCCGAGATAAAAGAGTTACACGACCTTAGGTCGGAATTGTACATCAAAGATGAGGAAACCAGCCATCACTCGACAGACTCAAGCCAGGATGAGTCAAAGGCTGCTGGGTCCGGCAAAGGAAGACGCTCTTCTCCTCGCTCGGCAGGCATTGGCACTCTTGCAAGGGCCCAGAGTTTCTCCAGGGCTATTCACAAGAAACCTGTCCGGTCGTCCCAGAAGAAAATTGAGGAGGAGCCCTACAATACTGACTCCTCCAAAGCTGCGTCCTCTCGACGAGGCTGGGGCAGGGGCGATAAAATATGCGATGTTCTCGAAGAACCCAAGACTACTGCAACAGAAGCGGACGTGTACGAGATCGAGAACGAACCCAACCCTGACGAAGAAGAATACAAAGAAACAGAAGAAGGTATTTCCGTATTTAGGAGGCCTCAGCCTAAACAAGAGACACCTGGGTTTGACGGATTGAATGATGAGATGCGAGGCCTGTTGGAGACTGGTACCGACCTTGGTATGGAGTTTGTTGAGAGTATGAAGGCAGCAACCGCACCAGATGCAGATGAATGGCTATCCGGGGAGGATGAGAAGCAGCTTGCCGAGCTCCAGGCTGAACTAAACAACGCCAAGCGTGGTCTCAGTAAGCAGAAGGGCTTAGTCAAAGAGAGGAACGATTTCATCGAGGCCCTCAAGAGCCTGAACCAAGAACTCAAGACCGAGAATGACGGTCTCAAGCAAGTGCTCACGCAACGGAGCAACGGCGAAGGTCTAGCTACGACTGGAACTGGCACCCCTGCCTCGGCAAGTTTCCCTCAGTCAGCCGTACCACAAAGTGCAGCATCACTTCGATTTCCCGACAGCATCGTATCGTCACCTGGTGGGATTGGCCAAGCGTCTTGGGTCCAGTCATGGCTTCCAAAGTACCTGAAAGCCCACACGGGGCGTCTCCAGAGGGCCGTGGAACGCTGCCAGAAGGAAGAGGGGGCCTGCATTGCGAGAATGTCTGAACTCGGCTCTAGCAAGGAGGTTCGCGGAGAGAAGAAGAGCCTCCTGGCCCGGGTGGACGCGACGAGGCGCCATCGCGAAAGTTTTAGCCAGACGCTCGACTTTTTTGACAAGATAGGGACGATGCTTGGGGCGGGAAGTTCCAAGCTGGTGGCTCTTGCGGATGAGCTCCAAGGAATTCCTCCGGGAACGGCCTCGTTGCCTTCTACGGCAAAGGGCAGGATGACGTTCGACTCTGCTCGCTTTGATGGACCTTCAGACTCGAACCCCAAGAGTGCTGGGTCTGGAAGCTCCAGCGTGCCCAGTTCTGGAGGTGCCACTGTCCGTCCAGAGAGGCACTCACCCAAGCCGGAGGTTGAGGACGCCGGAAAGGCGGCTGGAGATTCGTCGCCCGCCAAGGATGGGGACTTTGCTCCAAAGGTATCATCGCCTCTTAAGAGCAACGACTGGCCAGATCCCTCTGATGAGAAACCATCGGATGAGGCCAAGGTCGAGGATAAGGACAAGGATGAAACTGACAAGGACACTGCAACTATGGCCTTTATGGTGACGTTGGAGAAAGTACTACAGTCTACCTTTACCATGCTTGTTCAGTCTGCCCTGTTTCTCGTGCGGCAGCTCGGGCCCTGGGTCCGACTTGCGAGATTCTTCTACGACCTCTTCATGTTCCTCTATTTCGAAGTCGCCAAGGCGTCCAATCCTACCCGGTCGCGCTACTACAAGCGACCTAGTCCCCCATCAATGGCGTGCGTCCGGACAATCGCGCAACACCTGATGCTACTGATGACGCTACACGTTTATGTGGCGTGCCAACGAGAGAGGCACATCTGGTTCGAAGGCAACGGGCTGACGAGGCAGTACATGCTGAAGCGCTATAGTCAGAAAACCTCGTTCATGTGGGTGGCCGAGGTGGACGGCATGTTGACGGTGGGATTGGGCGATATCATCCCCGCGATCAACAACTATGTGTGGACGCCTTTCAGGGTCTGGGCAGTTGAATTGTCCAACCTTGGGTATGATGTATTGTGCCTTGCGGTCCAGCTGAAGCCCGTGCAGAAGACACTGAACTATTTGGGGTCTACGTCTGGGGACTCTTTGCTTTGAAGGGGGAGGAGACTGCTGATGGATTGTATTTGTTTCGATGCTTTGTTGTGGATGTATGAGTGTTCTGTGACGGGGGTTATTTGATATCTAGGCTCTATGACAATGATTTTATTTGGCTCGGATAGTTTAAATGCCCGTCCAGGTTAGTGACTCGGTGTCCTGATATAAACAACGATGATCTGGAGTCCGACAATTTGGAATTGTTGACCAGAGGCGTATCTGTCGTATCCGGGATCGAGGCGAGGGAGATGCAGGTCTCGGGTCCGCACATTGACGAGCTGCACGCCCGTTGGATCATCGGACGAGAGTGGGACAATTTGGAATAGCACAGCACTGGGCCAGGACGAATTCGACGTCCGAACCTCGGCATCTAGACAGGCGGATGGATGAATCGGCCGAGCCCGTCTCGCAGCAGGCGGGCGATCCCTGCACGACAAGCTTAAGTGGCTTAGCGTACCGCGACCCTGGACGCTGGGGGATTCGGGGTCCCGGGGGGACCGTTGATGTCATCACGAATCAACCACCTGCATTACCAATGAAACCCTTGAAACTAATCAAGCATCATCAAAAGCTCCGCTTGTGATTTTTCTTAGAAAGCATAAAAAACCTTTTTTGTCTGGTCCGTCATGCTGCGGTCGTGGCAATCAACCTCGGCGTGTGTGCCCTTGTACTTAAACACAGCACTGCTCCCTGCTGTACCGAATTCTTTGCTTTCAGACACTTTACAACAAAAACAGTCGACGTTTCAACGACCTGCGCCAGGCCCCCCAATTCGCGTCATCCATTTCACAAGCTCATCAGTCGTCTCGCCTTTACATAAAAGGCCCAGAACCAACCGTTCACCACATCTCAGGCCAATTCAAAAACACACCTTCAGCTCGCAGTCAGGCCACTCTCCAGCCATGTCGGACAAGCTGATCCCCTCGCGTCCCGAGGATGTCATGGCCATTCGCAACGTGACCCCCAACATTGTCACATTTTCCGTGCCCTTTGCACGGCACGGAAAAGTAAAGATTGGCGGTCGGGGCACCCTGGGTATGTCTACACTCTTGAACACTCTCAAGCCTGTCGCTGACTCACTCACTCAATAGTGAAGCTCACCTCTGGCAGCCTTGCCGTCTTCTCGCCCGTGGCCCTCACCGAAACCGCCAAAGCCAAGGTCGCCGAGATGGGCGGAGACGTCCGCTACATTGTAGCCCTCGACTATGAGCATCACATTTTCGTCTCTGAATGGGCAAAGGCGTATCCCTCCGCCAAGCTCATCGGCCCTGAAGGCCTCCCCGAGAAGCGCGCCAAGCAGCAGGACGACCCCAAGATCGGCAACGAGGAGTTTGCGGTCGTTTTCACAAAGGACGGCAAGCGCGAGGTCCGCATCGACCCCGAGTTTGACGCCGACTTTGACTACGAGTACGTCGACGGCCACGCCAATCTAGAGATTGTCTTCCTCTACAAGCCCGAGCGCGTCGTGATCCAGGCCGACTTACTATTCAACCTGCCGCCCACTGAGCAGTACAGCAAGGTGCCCGAGGTGCCTCAGGATGGGGCGATTGAAAAGGTGTTTGCTGGTGTGCAGAACCCGCGCGGTGATGCCAAGTGGCTGAAGCGGTTCAACTGGTACATTGCCGCCAAGGACCGCAGCAGCTTCAATGACAGTATGGAACGTATTGCTGGGTGGGATTTTGTGACGATTATTCCCTGCCATGGAGATACTATGGAGGGGGACGGCAAGGAGTTGTTTCTCAAGGTGTTTGAGTGGCATCTCAAGGGACACAAGTGAGGTGCTGCAATGATTTACGGGATGATGTATGAGTATTGAGGAGTTGGGGGGGGTAGTCGATGTGTTTTTTATTGATACCAACTCACCTATGGGTTTGATGCCTTCACAAGGTCGGAAAATTATAGACGTTTTCACCTGAATAATTACGAACTCTGGTAGGCATTTGATCCGGTTCCCAATGCATATGGAGGACGATATGTCCCCTTGACGATAATTCTGCGCTTGAAATACCCACCTACTGATAGTTACTTGCCCACTTTCAGCTTAAATTACGGAGTATGGCAGCAGGTGGAACTATGCAAGGAAACCCAAATAAATTCATTTTCTCCGTGGTATCATCCTAAAACAAAAGACCTTCATTAATCGTGAAATTACAGGCGTGAACTTTGGATAGAACCCCCGCAAAGCTCCTCTGTGCTCTTGCTGCCACCCTCCCCTAGAGCAACCCCTTCGACATTTATACTCCTCCTGACCATAATACGTCCAGGCACAGTTGCTCGATCAGGCGGTGGTTTCAAAGAACAGGAGACCGTAGACCTCGTCCTCACATGCTCAATGTTGGCCGTCTCTGGCGCCGCTATCGAGTGCGCCTTCTTGCCCGTCTTGGCATGGCGATCAGGAGGCACCTCGACAAACCCAAACATGAGCGTCGAGTTGGGTCCAGAGTTTACCGAGTCTCCACGGTGCTGCACAAACTCAACAAGCTTACCCAGCACGGCAAACTCGAGCTTGAGCTTGATCGAGTACATGACCACCTTGAGCCCCTGCTGCAGGAGGTAGTGGCCCATGAATTCGATGGTGAGCAGGGCTATGTCCATGAACACGATCAAAACGTTGATGGTGAAGAGCTGCCACATGATCCGCCGTGTATTACCGAGGGCCGTCTTGAGGATGTCCAAGGCTTTCCAGAGGTAGAGGCCGGAGAGGATGAACTCTTGCACGCAGAAGCAGGTCATGTGGACCTTTTCCAGGGTGTCGAAGATGGGATTGTAACTGGCTCTGCCCTGGTTGGGTCGGTAGCTGATTGTGAAGAGGAGGACGGTCATGGTGGTGTGCCAGACGAAGGCGTTGAAGATGATCATCCATTTAACAGCGCAGAGTATCCTTTGGTTTTGTAGGACCAGGTGAAGTCGAGAGTACAAGACCAGGGCCTGCCCGGTGATCAAGAGCATCCAGCCAATGTCGTTGATCAGCGTGCCAGCAACATCGCCAGAGAGGTCAAAGTAGTCAGTCAGCCAGCCGATGGCATAGGGCAGCACGCCAAAGGACGCCACGAGGATGCTCCAGAAGTACAGGCCCCTGCGCCGCTTAAAGGTCGTGAAGATGAGGGAGAGGAGCTCGAGGGCATTGTACAGCGACACGGTTGTGCAGGTCTGTCGAGATTGAATGTCAGTTGGTCGATCAAGGCTTGTTGTTGGACGAATGCTTAAAGCCGCACAATAACCATCACAGCCTCTGGGGTATATCCCCCGTCGGTCGTCTTGCCGGGGTCGGCATTGTTACGTCGAACAGGCATTGTGTCGCCCCGCGCGTTCGGGATCGAGAGTCATGGAGGACTGCGGGCGTTGGCGGGCAGCGCCTGAGTTGAGAGGAGATGTCGACTAGGAGAAGCAAGATTTCGAAGGGACAGGGGGACTACTTTATGACGATCCCAGACCGCACGTGCCATTAACGAGTCAAGGAATCTGGGGTAATTCGTCTGGGGAATGGGCAGTACGGGGCACCGGAAAGGGGGGGCTGGGCTAGCTTTTCAGCCGAAACAGTCATGGATGTCTCTGGTCTCAGACTATTGCTGGCTGCTACAAAGTGGCGTTATTTCTCAAAGACCCTGAAGGTTTTGACTATGCATTTTTGGGCCTAGGTGTAAAAACTGGGAAGAAACGGTGAGCAATGGTGAGTGAGGAATATGAATGTACGCTGCAGGTGTTCCACGGCGCCAAGTTTCGGCAAGATTTTGCTGCAAAAGGGGATCAGCAGCAGGGGTCAGAAAACGGTAGTTCTTTGCCGTGGCTGAGACAGACGAGCGCCAAGGAATCTGTCAAAAGGTGAGGGTTCATTCATGCCATCGTAATAGAGCTTGGATGGGAGATACAAGACTACTGTCGAGCTTTATTAAAGAAACGGGATTTAACAAGATGAATGAAGCCATTCCCGGTTCAAGCTGCCCAGCAAAGACACGGTAAATTACACAATTCAAAACGTCCATCATACATACCCAACGCCCTGCCTCACACAACTCAAAATAGGAAAAACTTCCCAGCTGCTTCATGACATTCAATTTATTCACATTCAAGCCTTAAGAAACCTTGCTGTTCAAAATGACCACGTTTCCTCTCGACAAGGATGGATAAAACGATCGTCTCTCTCCTCTTGGAAGCATGGCCAATTATTGATCATCTGGGCCAGCGCTTTATGACGACGATTGAGACCCTGGTCCGCAGGCCCCACCGAGCTGAGTAAGGCAACAGGAAGCTTATCTTATCGTAGCCCCATGATCGCATGCATTCGCGACCTCATCGCAGCTCGACTTCCAGCCTTTCTTTACCACTTTGCCGCCTCTCTGCTTCCATACCAGAGCCTTTAGTTCTTGCAGCATGACTTGACCCATCATGTCTGAGTACGGGCGCATGGACCCGTTCTCCTTCGCGGGCTCCAAGGATGTCCATCATCCTGTGAGCATTCGCATGTGCGGCCCCTCATCGACACCCAAGCTGCACGAGAGCTCGCTGACATGCGCCGCAGAATGAATCTTGAGGGTGAAGAGCCTCCCTTCAAAGCCTCCACACTTTTCGAACGACCTGACTTGCGACATGTTGGTTCCAACACGAGGTGAGCGAAGCACCCTCCCTCATCTCGGCCACGGACTGACAATAGATCCCAGCTCTCACTCCGACCTCTATGTCACTGTTCAGGTCTGGGCCGGCTCGAAGCCCTTGACTGTCCCGGTGCAGACCGCCTACAAGCCCTTCCGAGCCGAGCGAAAGTACGATATTCATTGAATCACATGGGGGCTACTGTTAATAAAGAGAACAGGTGGAATGAATGGCTCCAGCTACCCATTACGTACGACTCCCTACCAGCCAACTCATGCTTGGCTATCACAGTATGGGACCTATCGCCGACCGGTGGAGAGGGGGCGCTTGGCCATGCCATTCCCTTTGGTGGCACTACGCTACCAATGTTCGACGAGGATAACCAAGCGCAAAAGGGTAGACAAAAGTGTCTCGTGCATCGGCACAAGCATGCAGACGGCACAGACAACACGACAACTCCTGCTTTAGTCTCAACAAAAAAGAAGGCGACATCTCGCAAAGCACCGGTTCCTCCTTTGGACAAGGACGCGGAAGAGCTGGACCGGATGGAGACTTTATTCAAGAAACACGAGATGGGAGAGATCCCTCGTGTTGACTGGCTGGACCAAATGGTCTTTCGCAGTTTTGAGAAACGTGGCCTGCAAGCCGCCAACTCGTCCATGAAGATGCTCTTGCGGCAGCGAGCCATCAATGGAGAGAATGACCCAAAAAGCGACAAGAGCGAGGATCGGCGTTCGGCTGCCTCAGCATTCCTACTCAACGTCGAGCTCCCACGTTTTGATTTCCCTGTCGTGTTTGCCGACCACGAATACGACCCTCCTCCGATTTCGGCTCTTCAAAATCTTTCCGTTTCCCAGGCCAGCGTGGCCCATCGTCAACCACAGGTGCAATATGGCCCTGGAATCAACGCCTTGGGTGAGAGTTCTTCGGGTTTGGGAGGACGGCTCATCAAGGTCTACGACCCTGAAGTTGGCCACAAAGACAACCCAGCAGAGGCTAAGCATCGAAGATTATTCCGAAGCTCCCATCGGCACGGTATCCTCGACAAGGATCTGAAGCCGAATGCCAAGGTCCGCGATGAGCTTAATCTTATCATGTCCTATCCTCCGACACATGTCCTCACTCCCGAAGAAACAGATTTGGTGTGGAAGTTCCGCTATCATCTGACTCGAGACAAGAGAGCCTTGACCAAGTTTGTCAAATCAGTCAACTGGAGCGATCAGAGCGAATCGAAACAAGCTATCCAGGTTCTTGGACGCTGGACTGCGATTGACGTTGACGACGCCCTCGAGCTCCTTGGACCATCATTCGACAATCCTGCTGTACGATCCTATGCTGTGGAACGACTACGCAAGGCAGATGACCAAGAGCTTCTCTTGTATCTTCTTCAGCTGGTACAAGCCCTCAAATACGAACACATATCAGCAGATTCAGACGAGGAAAGCAGCCATGACTCTTCTCTCGCCTGCTTCTTGATTCAGCGTGCGGCGGCAAACTTTCTATTGGGGAATTATTTCTATTGGTATCTCATGGTGGAGTGTGACGACCGCAGCCCTGAACAGGGCATTGATAACCGAAACATTTATCGCAAAGTCGCATACGACTTCATGATGGAGCTCGTTAAGCAGCCAGATGGCCCGGAAACTCGCAAAATTCTCCTACGCCAAGCAGAGTTGGTTGCGATCCTATCAAGGATCGCACAGGAGGTTAAGACATCCAACGAGTCGATCGCAAAGAAGGTTGACCGGGCCAAGCACTTCCTAGCGGACCCGAAGAATGAGCTTCTGACCTTTGACCCACCGCTACCAATGCCGCTTGATCCTTCGGTTTTGATCACGGGCGTTGCTCCAGATCAAACAACTGTGTTTAAGTCATCACTGAACCCGTTCAAGTGCACATTCAAGACGACAACTGGAAGCACCTATCCCATCATCTTCAAGTTGGGTGATGATCTCAGGCAAGACCAGCTTGTCATTCAGATCATCACCCTCATGGACCAGCTATTACAGAAAGAGAACTTGGATCTCAAGTTGTCGCCGTACAAGATCCTGGCAACCAGTACCTCGGCTGGTGCCTCACAGTTTGTCCAGTCTGCCAGCTTGTCGAGCATTGTCAACAAGTTCAAGACCAATCCAGCATTAGCATATCTCAAGTATCATAACCCAGACGACAGACAGCCTCTTGGCGTTCGGCAGGAAACTCTGGACACGTATGTGAGGTCATGCGCTGGTTATTGTGTGATCACCTACATTCTGGGGGTTGGCGATCGTCATCTGGAGAACTTGCTGCTTGCGCCCGACGGCCACTTTTTCCACGCCGACTTTGGCTTCATCCTCGGTCGAGACCCGAAGCCCTTTGCGCCCCTTATGAAGCTTTCCAAAGAGATGGTAGACTGCATGGGCGGCGTGCAGTCGGAACACTACCAGCAATTCAAGCAGTATTGCTTCCTGGCATACACAGCACTGCGCAAGTCGTCGAACCTGATCCTCAACCTCTTCAGTCTCATGGTCGACGCCAACATCCCGGACATTCGACTAGAGCCGGACAAGGCGGTGCTCAAGGTGCGAGAGCGGTTCCACCTGGAGCTCAGCGAAGAGGAGGCTTTGAGGTACTTTGAACGGGTCATTGAGGATACTTTGACGGCGTTTGCACCTGTTGTGATTGATAAACTGCATGAGTGGGCTCAGGCTTTTCGGGCGTAGTTGGCTGTGTCTGGGAATTCGGAGTTTTGGGATAACTTTGGGTGATGCTCGAGCATGGTTGACTGGCATAGACTAGAATTGTTTATTCGATGTTTTGATTCTGAGGCGTGACGACTTCATCTTATGTAGAGCCGCTTCGTGGCTTACATTTGCAACGCGTGCGAGCTCGTGCTCCCGATTGCTGGCTTTGCCTACCTTGCGTGAGATCATGATACACCAGTCTGAAAGTCTTAGATAACTCCATTTTTTTACGTTCACTTCTGAGGACACAAAGATTGCTCAAGCTATGTCTCTCCAAAGACAAAGACCCCCTTGCCTTTGCGGAATCCCTGAAGACCTTGTTGCACAGCATTACGTAGCGTCTCCTCCTCCGTCTCCCAGTCCCACTTGACCTCTTCGATGGGAACATCGCGGAACTGGCCTGAGCGGATGATCTGGAGGATATCGTTGATCATGTGCTTCCTGCCTGTAGGATCACGCTCGTTCCACCTGCTCAGCCAGAAACCGACGAAGCGGATATCCTTGAAGATGAGAAGACCGACGGGCAGCGACACGGGCTGTCTGGCCATACCACCGTATGAGACCATGGTAGCACCCTCTCCGAGGGATCGGGCGATGGAGGTCGCTGACTTGCCTCCGACGCAGTTGAGGCCGAGGGTGATCTCCTCGCGGCCCTTGCGGGTGATCTCGGCCAACTGGTCCTTCCATTCTCGGGAAAGGAACTGGGACTCGGTGACAACGACATCGGCGCCGAGGTCGTGGAGCTCCTTCTTGAGAGCCTCGGTGGCCTCGGGAGTATCCCGGTCGCGGATGACGTTGACGCTCCTCAAACCCCAGAGCTTCCCGAACTGGATAGCTGCTCGACCAACACCCGAGTTGGCGCCATTCTGAATGAACCACTCCCCGCTGCCAACCTCGAGAGGGCGCATGCCCAGACCGGCTTTAGGACCAGCATTGGGGCCGTAGGATCGCAGAATGCGGTAGGCGGTGCAAGGGTTCACACTAACAGTCGCAACCTGCGCAGGCGTGAGGCCCTCCTTTTCAATCTTGATGAACTTGTCGGCCTCGTCGACGGCGTGCGTCCTCCAGGTGCCGAACTGGCCGATCGCGGGGATGACCCAGTCGCCCTTCTGGAGCGACGAGGAGGACGAGCCGGTCGACACCACCTCGAAGACTCCCTCGTTGCCGGGGACGACGGAGGGCTCGGCGGTGCCAATCAGGGAGGTGAAGGGCGGCTTTGCGCCGTAGGTGCCCTGGACGATGTTGATGTCGGCGGGGTTGATGGGGGCGGCGAGGGAGCGGACGAGGACCGAGTTGGAGGGGATGGAGGGCGAGATGGAGTGGCTGTGTAGTCTGGAAGCCTTTGTTAGCTATTGTCTCGAGCCGGGGGAGAACAAGAGAGGAGAACGTACTTGAGCACATCGGAGGGCTCGCCGTACTTGGAAAACACGAGCGCCTTGGCTTGGGTGTAGCCGTAGGGTCCAGACTTGTGTCGCACTGCCGTCAAGGGGAGTCGGCTATGATGTTGGAGCTTGGCCGAGGGTCGAGCAAGGCCTGAGGCTAGAGGCCGGAGGCGCAGACACTGGGGGCTGGCCATGATGATCAATCAAGCTGAATGTACAAATTGATTGCTCTCTTCGGAGGTCGAAAAGTCGCACGACGTTGAGACGTTTTGAAACTTTGACGAAGAAAAAGAGGCCGAGCCGAGCTTAAACAAGCCGGGAAAGCTCTCCATGACGTTTGAAGCGGCGGCTTGACTTGACGAGCCAATCAGACAATGCGATTAACCGGGGTGGCCTGTCCCTCCCCGGGCGAGAGCATGTGGGAAATGGATCCTGCTAATTGTGGCATGTGGGGGGTAGAAGGTTTCTAAATCGGGACTCTGTGGACGACGAGATGGGTAATTGTCGCGATGGTATTGGGGATAGTGCGAGAGGCTGAGATAACTTGAAGAGGAAATCTTTTGCTCCGCTAGGTCTGCCCTCCATGTCAGCCTGGACTTGTTTAGTTTCAAGGGGTGAGATGTGAAAAGTAGATTAGCTTTTTGGGTTCACACGCGGCTCTGTTAGATCGGATGGTTTTGTTCAGCCATTGCCATAGTTTGTAATAGTTATAGGTACAGAAATGTTGGTGAAGCAGTGTTTGTGAGCAAGCCAGGATTATACAAATGATCTATCCCCTAAATAGAGACCTTTTTCATGCTAGCTAAGAATAGTTGACTTGTTCTCCCCCGTACCAAGGGAGAGGGCGGGATCTAGCATTGCATGGACCCATCGATCCAAGACAATGGCGTCGGAACATGTCTTGGGTCTTGATTGATGAGTTTTTGATTGCTTTCTTGTCCTTGATTTCCCCTGAATACACAATCCTGCTATATTGATTTGTTCTTGCGGTACTCGACAGCTGGTTGAATCTTGGTCTATGTCGTTGGTGATGAAGGTAGGATCGCAGCTATCGCCACAGAAAAAACCCACAGCACACTGATAACTCGGGCTCAAAGGAGATCAAACAAAGGTGTAAGCTGCATGACACCGACGTCGTGTGCCTTGCGTCGCCCCCGTGTAGTTGGTAGCACAAACCAATGTTTGGCTTGAAACTGTGCATGTCAGATCTCAAGGGGCCGGGGCTCTATCCTCTTGGCTTGCTTCGGCGCTCGCCCCCAAGAATCCAATTTTGCTTTTTGGTCAGTCGAGGTTGGATAGGACAGTTCTCGGGCTGGTGTCATGCTAAGGTTTGAAATCAAATGATGCTGCGCGGCACGTTTCTTCTTGACGGGCCGTCTGGCGGCGGATGTCTGTGGCTGGGGAGTGTGTTCTCATTGTAAGGGAGACAAGGAAGGGAGTGAGAGAATCCCAAGAGCAGAGTGAGTGAGTGAGTCGGTGTCTGTCTTTTGAATCACGATTAACGAGGTCGAGTCTTGCATTCATGTCTGTACTCTAAAGTACCAACAGCTCAGGTGTTGTTTGCAAGTCCAGAGATAATGGAAAAAATAAAATAAAAAACATGCATCCATACCAGCCCCAGCCCGTCCCGTGCCGTCCTGCGACTGCATGACCCGGTAGTTGACAGCTGGTACTTGCAAGTACCTCTCGCATAGTGCCCACCGCCACAAGCACAGCGGGAGGTGCCGCTAACCCAGCCAGTCAACACTTGCCAGCCCTCCTGGTGTTAGCTCACCTTTGCACTGCTCTGCTGCCCAAAACTGTGCTGGCTCCAGTGCCCTTTTGCCTCTGTTGGTGGGGTCCGCGCCCGCTAGTGGGTTCGCTGCAGCCCTCCAGGGGCAAGACCAGCACCGAACCACGCCTTGTCCCACGGATAGCCCAACCTGGAAAGTACAACCCAGATACATGCACCCGTATCTGCTCCACTCGCTTGCACTATCGACCCTTCTTCTCTCTCAGACGCCCTCCTCCTCCACCATTCTTCCTAGCAAAAACCACCTTGCCTCCCTCTCCCATTCCCTAGAATCTTTTTTGCTCTTTTTCATCTATGCCACGACGCTCTCGAAGCTCAAACATCTCCAATTCACACACACACGCTCCCTCAGACAGCCTATTCTCACCGCAATTGACCGCGCGCCGACCGGGGATCACCCCCAAGCTCCAAAAGCACGCCACGCCGCGCTGGGCACCCTTGCAAAGTCTCAACGACAAAGCCACTCGACCCCTGCTCCAGTTTTCCACCTCCCGTCTTTCGTTCCTGACAGGCTACCTTCCTTTTTTACCTACGGTACCTATCCTGATCCTGGGACAACGCGCCTGAACCGTTTACCTCTCCTTTCTCGTCGCCCTGTTCCTGCGGGGAGTCGCAACTCTGCTTCGTCATCTCATCCCGCTTGTTGGATCCCAGTCATCGGACCTCCAACCCTCAACAAGAGAGCCATCGCCAGCTCTGCTTGTGCTCTGAGCTCCCTCGTGCCCCGGCCTCGCCTCCTTGCTCTCTCCCTACCTACCCCTTTCCCGAATTCGGGCCCTCGCCATCGAACCCACCCCCCGTGCTCCGTCCGTTTCGATCCGTGTGCCGCGCGACTCCAGCGACTTCATTCACACCATGTCGTCTCTTTTCAACAAGAGCGGCGGAGGCTCGCGCTTCCAGCTGCCCGCTCTCAACCTCAACTTTGGCAGTATCACAGACGGCACCAACATCCCGCCGCCTCCGGACTCGCCGGTCCAGAAGGTCCCAACGCCTCCCCAGACGCCGCCACCCGTCAAGGAAGTCGAGAAGCCGGTCGAGAAAGACGTCCCGAGCAGCGTTGTCGACGATGACAGCAAAGACACGCCCCAACAGAGCATTCCTGCTTCCTCCAATGGTAATCTCGCCGGAACCAAGCGATATGCGGATGAAGATGTCCCCTTGAGCCCGGCCGCTTCGAGCCGCCAAGGCAGCATCCGTCGCCTATTCAGTAGGACCATGTTGAATAACAGTTACGCAGAGGGCCAAATGTCATCGAACGGGAGTCTCGCAGGTGCCAACGCCAATCGACCCTCGAGCCAGAGCGGCAACAGCTTCCTCGACGACCGAAAGTCGAGGAGGAGCAGCGGCTGGTTCAGACGGATGAGGACGGGAGATACAGCTGCCAAGCGAGCCAGCACAGTGTTCATTGAGGAGCCTCCTCGCGCACCGACGCCCAAGAAGCCATCGGGCCCGCCGCCTCCCATGATCCCCGAATTGACCGACCTCGAAAAGGACGACGGAAGCCTAGGTAGCGACCTCTTCAAGAACATCAAGTAAAACGACAATTTTTTTACGATATACGGCTGCCAACGGTTCAAAAGCGCCGCCATGCCCAACTCATTAATGCTGGCTGAACAACCACCTCTGTTATTTCTTAAACTGTTTGCATATTCAAAGACCGAAGATTGAGACACCGACACCCACCACACCTTGCCCCCCTTTTCCGACCGAGCGACCAAGCATCTTACGAGCCGGCCGACGTTTTGGAATATTCATTCTTTTTGCCATGTGTCTCGTTGAACAGCAGGGCAGACTTGGATCAGCCTGGGTGTTTGGGGAGAGCACATGTTATGTGGGCCAAGGGAGATGTAGAGGAGAAGGAAATGAAGAGCAGCGTGATGAAGGCAGCTCATCAAGATACCCAACTCGTTTCGCGAGGTCACTTAATCGGCGTGCGATATATGGATTTGTTTTCTTCTTCTTTGGCACAACTTGCTTAGTTTCCGGTTCGCCACGACGTTTCACGAAGTGTATCGTCACTTTATGTTTCATGGAAGCCACCACTTGTCGTTATTACTTGTCATCATCGTCGCCGCCACCAACCATCACATCACAACCACCCTTTATCACTACACGAGGAATTATTTCTGAATATTATTATTTCTGGGAGACGGAATGAGCTACAGGCTATTTGATTTATTTTGGGATGAGGAGAAAGGGGCCGCCGATGCTGGTCCCTGGGATGTACATCTACTTCTGCTGGAAAAGTTGTGCAGATAGTGGCTGGCGATTCTTTTCTGGAGAGAGTGAGGAGGTTGGAAAGAAAAGAGCCAAGGTTTTTGGCCAAAGCTTTTTTTATTATTACCCGTGGAGGCCGATTGCGTTTTGTTGAATACGAGATTAGAAACATTGCTTGGGCGCATTATTTGGCCCCGATTCTCGAGATTTCCCCATCCTTCACGGTCCTCCAGATGTCCCATGCGTTGAGACGCAGGCTGACTAGGGATCTTGTAAGCTGTGGCTTGCTTCAATTGCGTGTCGTTGTGTGAGAGCATGGATCAAGGCTGGGGTGAGCCGCGGCAGCCGAGTAACATGAAGGTGTTAGAGAATTATTGAGTAATGGGCTTTGTATATGTATTTGCCGTGTCTCTGTTTAGCCACACCCCATACTCGTCCACCCAGGTATGTAAAGCAATCGTATAGTCGTATAGTCCCCTCCTTATCCCCAGTCTCATATCCCATACCTTGCCCCTCCTCCTTGTCCTGCAACTCATTCAAGTCAGTTCGTCTACTCCTGATTGCTGAGAACCCTCTCCTCTCCCATCGGCATGGTGCACAGCATCAGAGACAGGTGCCTCGATCTCTGATTCGGATGGTTGCATCTCCTCTCCCTCCTCACTTTTCCCAACCAGCGGAAAGCTCTCTGCGGCCTTGGCCTGGCTGTCACTCGTTCCGTTGAGCAAGACGACGGGCACGAGCTTGGCGCGCTCTTCGAGCTCGCCGGCCGTCTGTGCCCCCTTGAAGACGTCGCCGATGGTGATGCCTGTTGAGAAGACGGCGAGCTCGCTTGATTTCCAGACTGGTACGGCCCCTGAGCTCCGAGCAGTTGATCGGATAGTCAGCACCATCAGCATCAAAGCTCCCAGCTCGGCAATGGAGTGCAGAAGAATCCATGGCCAGGCAACCTTGTATACAGTCACTGACATGAAAGCAACACCCTTTACTTTATCGTCGCCATCAGCACCTGCCCGGATGGCGTTGCTCATGCCCGCAGCCACGTTCTCGAACGTCTTGGGCAAGTTGTCCGACTCCCAGAGCATCTTGGCTGTAGTTGGGCGGTAGATCAGATCGTGTTGGTTCGAAAGGTAGAAGCCGTTGGGCATATACCAGTACTTGAGATCAATCGTACAGTTGATGATTCCTAGGCAAGCCGCAAAAAAGTTTTGCATATAGTAGCTGATGCCCAGAACGGCTATTTGAGAAATATTCCAGCTCTTTGCTGGATCTGTGGCGTTGCCAAGTTGCAGGTCGTTCTGTGGAAAGATGACATCTTCGTAACCGAGTACCAGGCTTTTGTTGAACCAGTCGCTGAACCCGGAAAAATCGTGAGCAAAGTCACCACCGGGCGGCGCCCACGAGTCTGGACTGCGTTTCTGGTCTTTGACTTCTGTCGATTTCAGACTGATGCGGCCCCGGTGCACTTTGGCCGTGTAGTTCCTGACGCAGTAGTAGAGGGCGCACTCGGAGGCGCGGACGTCAAAGTCTGGCCACGTCTTGATAGTGTTGGAGTCTGGCCACGTCTGGTTGGAGGCTGGGTCGGCGTCGACTTTGATGATAGTTTGGGACCAGATGAGAGTGTCAACGTCTTTCATGGCCACCGTCATATCGGGCTCTGGCGTGCCCAGCGTCGACATGAGCATCATGGCGTTAGGCATGGACCCGCCGAGATTATTCAGCAGTAGGCCATTGGGTAGCCTATACTCGTAGCCGGGCGCCGGCTGAAAGCCAATCCCCAGTATGGAATTGCTGATGAAACCAAGCCATTGCCAATCGCCAACTGCCTTGCCTCTCTTGAGCTCTGGTGTTAGGTCTGAGCATTTGCTGCAAACGGCCAACGAGGCCAGAGGCTTGAAGTCGCAGCGGCTGGCTGATTGGGGGCAATGAATAGAAGACTGTTGCTCGACCTCACTTGCAGATGCCGACATGGCAAAGGATATAGCACCTTGCATGGCAAAGTCGGCGCTAACATAAAATCTCGAGCTGGACTCGTCTTGCCCGTCTTCATTGACTGGATAGGCATGTCATGTCAGTCAACTAGGGATCTTCATAGCACGTAACACATCTACCTACCACCAAAAGCAGTCCCAGGTAGTTGCCTGGTACCCAAGGAGTATCGAGACGCATAAGGAATGCTGGTCTCGTCGGCCATTTGTTTCTCGATATTATGGATTTGCACCAGCTGCTGGGCAAATGGATCGAGGGCAAGAGCGAGGATGGTGATGAGGGCGCCGAGTCGAACAAGAGAACTGAGACAAGTTAGCAGTAAACTAGCCATCTGTCTGGACAAACTCACCCCCCGCGGATGCTGGGGCTCCAAAGAACCATGAGACTTCCAAGGGGCCCCCGACTCGCTCCCGAGACCATCTCAAAGTCATAGAGGCGCCGTGGCTCTCGAGCAAAGAGAAGCCAGTTTCCCTGGCTAATGCAGCTCGCAACCGCAGTCATGAGCATGGCTTTGCTCGCAGTTGAGAGCGTCGATACGATGACGTTGAGGGAGACGACCTTGCCGTCAAAGACGGGCTTCCCCTGGTAGGCAAAGAGGATGGCGGCCATGGTGACGAGCATGGCAATGGACGAGGCCATGGCTCCAACCTCGTAGGCCCAGGGCCTGGCGTTGCTCCAAGCGAATGTCGCAATCATGGTCAATCAAGTCTTTGGTGGTGCAGAAAAGAAGAGAAGAGTTCAAGCTGGGGTTTGAAACGTCGAGCCTGAACCTGGCCGTTGTTCCCCAGCCTGATTTTCCCTTATACACGTAAACCATCTCCATCTTGCGCCGAGCTGAAAAGCATGGCGTTCTTAGTGAAACCCAAGGAGCCTGCTTCTGCGGGTTGAAGTTGGCTGCAGAGCCTCGTTGCCGCCTGAGTTGCGTCAGCCTCCATTGAGATTATCCAATCTTTGCCGTTTGCCTTTTCGATTCTTTGGAGACTACCATTAAGCATGTGCCCTACCAATTTAGGAACACGACTATCACTACCTTGTTCCTTATTGGTCTAGTTGATAGTTAGGTTCTATTAATAACCTATCTATTCTGACCAATAATCATTGAAGATGGATTCCTCACCACTTCTTGATAAAGGATAGACGCCCTAATTTCTCATACAAACCCCATGAACTAACTGGCCTCTAAAGTTAAGATATAGTATAGTTTCGTCAATGATACCGTACGCGATGCAGCATTTGACCTTATTGACCTGAGTTATTGAGTTGCCGGGCTTGGATATGATAATTACTAGGTTACTTCGATCCCCATTACGTGGTATGAAGTATTTAAAAAAAATAAAAATAGTATAGTTTCCCCTACTCTAACAAACCTTGACTACTATTCCATCACTCAAACACTCAGCCCGTCAGTCCTCAGCTTCTCATACAACCCTCCCATAGACGCCACATAGCCCGGAACAATACTACCCTCGCCCGTCGGAACTGGCGCATTGTACAGAGGCACTACTCTTGTTGCGCCCTTGGTGACTTCAAAGATGGTCCCATCGCCTAGCTCCTCGTTGACAACGAGTTGCCACATGCCTTGAGCAATCTCCTCGGGTTCGATGAGAACCGTCTTCTCGTCTAGCATGACTGACTTGGTTGGGTCATCGCGCCAAAGAGGAGTCTGAGATGTTAGCTTCACACACGTGCCTTTAGGGTTATCAATAAAGACCTACCCTCACTGCACCGGGAGCTACACAGCTCACACGGATCCCAAGCTCATCTCTCAAACCTCCAAGAGACCGTACAAAACCATGCAGACCATGCTTGCTGGCAAAGTACAGTGGCGTGGTTATTCCCGCTCCATAACCCGCCATACTACCAACGTGCAATAGACAGCCCTTCTGCTTCGCCCTGGTCCAGTGGCTGATAGCCAGTTGACTAAGTCGGATCGGCGACGCGAGATTCACGTCAAGAACAGCATAATGCCCCGGATCAGAATCAGCCGGATCTCGAGAGACCGTCTCCGGGTTACTCTCTGTCCTGGGCGCCTCCCAGAAGGAAGACCACTTGGGCTCAAAGAGGCCCGCGCCAGCAACCACAATATCAACAGACGGGAACTTTTCTACCGCTGTCTCCCATACTGAACTCAACTCGGACCAGGATGCGACATTTGTCTTTTGAAAGAAGACGCCCGCCTTGCCATCAGCAACTGGGAAGGGATATTGCTGGAGGAGCTCTTCAGCTTCTGGCTGTAGCTTGAGATCGGCAATGAGGACTGAGCAGCCCTTTTCGAGAAGTATTCTGGCAAAGCATAGGTTTATACCTAGGAGCTATTATCAGTCTTTGGCCCATCTACTTATATCGCTGTGCTATACCATACCTGAACCAGCTCCAGTGATGAGAGCAGATTTGCCTTGTACAGTGATAGCCATCTTGTCTACTAATAATATCGACGAGTCTCAATCTCCAATGTTACGCTCAAGGATCTGGCCAAGGGTCTGTATAAGATTACTGGGCTCCGTTGCAGCCGCGGTTATCGTCTTCCGCTTCGGGAATCTTGCAGCCGTCCTTGTCCTTCACTCACTATTTGACCGAGGCAGTAACGAAATGAGGAGCAGCAAAACGACTTGAGTCCAAGACCCTGCGGGGTAGCTCACATTACATATGTAAAACAACTCGGGAGACATGGGCCGACGCATGGCCTCATCGAGATGGCTACCCTGTCCCGTCCCGTCCCGTCCGTGATGCTCTCAGGCCGTCCTCGCCTTCTCCTCATCCCCAGATCCTTGCACCTCCATCACCGCGTCCTCCGGCTTCCCTTCTCGGCACGCCCAGCCGTCCACCAACCGCAGCGTCTCGCGGCTCCACACCCGGTTCATCAGAGACAGCCGCACGGGCACCAGGGCGATGATGATGAGAGGGAACGCAGGGGCTGCAACTGTTAAAGTCACCCCGAACACGACGCCCGCCAACAGGATCTGGGCCGCCGTGTACATGTGCACCCCGAGCCAGCTGACGCCGTCCGGGAGCTCTGGCAGGTCGGACGGCGGGGTGAGCAGATGGACCACCCGGTCGAGGATGGGGTTGACAGACAGGGACTGGTAGCCCATGAACATGAACAGACCGGCGAGCACCGACGTCTGTGTGAGACCCAGCAGCTTTTGTAGAGGTGGCGAGACAAATATGAGGATCATGGCGGCCTGGATAAAGTGCGAGTATCTCTGCTCGTAGGTTCGTGCAACTGGTCGAGGCGAACCTGGCTGCTCGCCTTCTTCGGCGGGAGGACTCTCGAGAACATAGTGCATCAACGACTCTGAGTGCAGAGGTGCTTGCGGGAGGAGACCATTGGCTGGGGGGATGCCAAGGATACCACATATGATGGTTGTTGTTCCAAGGAGGACAATATCCCAGGCGTAGCCACCAGGCTTCTTCGTTCCATATCGTTTCACGGTGCAGATGATACTACTGATCTCGTGGTCAAAGTAGAACAGCACCGTGACAATGGCACCTGGGATTATGGATAAAAAGATCCATTCCACGGGCAGCTCCCAGAAGCGGACAAAAAAGGTCGGTCGATCAGGGTTTGTAGGTCTGAACTTTGTCTGAACCTCAAGCCGGACATGGTCGAGTGAAGCCAGCTCACCAACATACGGAATCCCAATCCAGAAAACAATCGATATAGCAGCAGCGTATTCTGTGAGACCCAGACGGACGTAGCGGTGCAGCATGGGCTTCCACGAGTTTGCAGTCGACAGCAGTATCGCCAGCAGACAAGTCCCAACAGCCCCGATGATGGCGTACAGGAACGCCGCGAGGGAGACGCGGGCATGGGTCCGCTTCAGCTCCATGGCCGCCTTGTGGAAGTAGATGACGCTGTTCAGCAGCGAAAAGATGTCGGCGCTGAAGTGGGTGACGTACTGCATCGTCCAGTCGTGGGCATTGAAGACGGCGAGGAGGTAGTGCATCCATCCCGCGTGGATGAGGGACCATGCCATGACGGGGAGGAACTCGACCTATGGATAGTTAGATGAGGCAATGAGGCTCAAGATGGTAGACTTGCGTGAAAGTGCGTTTCACACAACTCGTAGATGTTCTCGGCCAACACAGAGAAGGGACCAGTGACACCCAGGATGGTGAGAGGCTGCCCAGAGAAGCTACAAAGTCGATCAACATCTGATCAACTCCCTCAGCTACACAAATCCACCTACAGAGAAAAGATGAGACCGCACAGCCCGGTGCTAAAGACAACCTCGATTGTCCCCCACGATTTGCCCGTCAGAGTGTACAAGTCGCTCGCGAACGTGATTCCCGGCAGGATGTTGGTGAAGAAGATGTAGACTGCACTCGCAACCACCTGCTGGTTTAAGATCTGCCAGTCCGACAGGTATCGGCCTCTGAGGTTGGCGATGTCTTGTCTCAGCAGTCGAAATGGGCGGAGCTTGCCGCCCTTTCCAAAGTATTTGGACGACGGGCTTGCGGCATCCGGAGAGTTCGAGCCTTGTACTTCAACGGCCTGATTTGGCTGGGCGTCTGGTGAAGTTGGAGTGATTGTGTTTCCGGACCCAAAGGTGGGAGTCCTCTCCATGTCTACCGGCCCTTGGCCCGCCATTGCTCAGATAGAAGAAATGGGAACTTTGTCAACTTTGATACAAAGACAACACCCATGAAGAGACTGGTTCATGAAATTAGTTGAAATAACATGGTCAAAACTTTTTGATCCTCGAGGGGGTTCGAGTCAAGTTATTGAAGACTCTTCAATGCCTTGGTATAAGAAGCCTTCTCTTGGCATTGTCTTGGCCTATATTGCAGTCTTGGCTTTTATTCCCATTTTGTATTGTTTAGGTCGAACAAAGGGTTTCTAGGGCATCTTCCACACACTCAATCAATAAATAAAAACCACGCGTGCTCGCTTCTGAATCATCAATTGGCCTGACAAGTTCCCTTGGTATGACGTCATGCTGCACTCTTATCAGCACGACACAGATTTGCTATCTCCACGTGCCACCGTGGGGCAAGGCTGAGCAAGCGGGTCCTCGACTCGCAAGGCTGCACTTTACATCATTCCCTTTTTTTTTTCAAGGGTCCAGTACAACCTTTGTACGTCCCATCGTGTCGCGACACCACCATCACGGCTATCCGATGCGAAATCTAGGGCGCACTCCTGAAAACATGCTCCCCACGACAATATTCCCGTGATCTCTTCAACCCCCCCACAATGGCCCAGTTCATCCCCCGACAAGCCTTTGCCGTCCCAAACTCAATTCCCAAGACGTACTACCTGGGCCACCACGCCGCCGGCCAGGCCAAGATCGTCAAGACCCTCTCCAACATCTCCCTGATCCTCGAGTGCCGCGACTTCCGCCTCCCCCTATCCACGCACAACCCCCAGCTCGAGCGCGCTCTCGCCGGCCGTGAGCGCCTGGTCGTCTACACAAAGTCCGATCTCGGCACCGACAGCCCGCACGCTGCAAACGCCCTGCGCAAGCTCTACGGCGACCGCCTCGTGTTCTGGGACAAGAATAAAGCCGCGACAACCAAGGCGCTCCTCAAGAAGGTCAAGGATGTGGCGCGCGCGGTCGATTCGCTGACGGGCATGCGGGCCATGATCGTGGGCATGCCCAACGTCGGGAAGAGCACACTGCTCAACGCGCTGCGGAGGACGGGTACTCCAGATCGCACGGCAAAGGTGGCCAAGACGGGTGACCAGGCGGGTGTCACGCGCAAGGTCGGTACGCCTGTTCGGATCCTCGAGTCCGAGGCCCAGGGCGGTGTGGGCGACGGCGCCTTCGTCCTGGACACGCCGGGCATTTTCCAGCCCTATGTTGACGACGGGGAGACCATGATAAAGATTGCCCTCGTGCAGGGCATAAAGAAGGGGCTAATACCGGATGAGATCCTCGCAGACTATCTCCTGTATCGGATGAACCTGTTGGACCCCGCCATCTACGAGCGATACTGTGGTCCGACAAATGAGGTAGAAGAGTTCCTTACTGCCGTAGCCAAGAAGGAGGGCAAGTTAAAGGCCGGCGGTCTACCCAGTTGGCAAGAGGCTGCTGCTAGAGTGTTGTCCCAGTGGAGAAGCGGGAAGCTGGGCAGATATGTCCTCGATGATCTGTCCGATGACGCTATTGAGGAGTATCAGACCAGCATACTGCACCCCAAGCTGAGCCTGAACCAGGCAAAGAAGCAGCAGAAACAGGCGCGCGCCCAAGAGAAGGCGGGTGCGTAGTAAACTTACGGGTTCCGAACCTATGACTGTATCATTCATTGTATGATGTATATGTATAGAAGGGTATTTTTGCCATGTGCACTACCCATGTCACTCTGTTACCCATACCCTGCCAAATTCCATTCATCCCGAGCCCCATGACACATCCCTTCATTTTAAACTATGCAAAGACGCCAAAGACCCAAATCTTGCAGCCAGGCGTACGAGGGTATATAAGTAGAGAGCCGGAACACCAGAGGGCCCAGGCCTCGAGAGTTGATTCCGGACAAAGGATGAATGAGAAACCAATGAGCGGTAGGAAAGATGAAGATAACCCCCTGCATCATATCTCGATGCTTCGTGGCGCCCAAGAACGCCCCCTGCCGTAAACTCCAAAAAGAAACCGTAATTGTCACTCACCCTTGGCGACTGACAACGTATGCTGGCAGCTCAATGCCACACAATTGCTCAAGTATACTGGTTCTGCCACTTGACCATATCCCGTGTCAGAACATCCATCATCTCCATACAGTTCAGATCTTTGAAGTCTTTGTCATGAGAGGACTCTCTGGTAGCCCCGTTCTCCACCACCGTAGACTGGTTCTCGGAACTGTTGATGGGCTGAGGGACAGGGGTCTTCTGCGGCGAAACTTGCCCGCTAATGGTGGACCCGTTGGTTATGGGGAGGGCTTCGGCCGCAAGATCTACCTGAGTCCTTGAAATAAAGTCCATGATGGCGCCTACACGTCGCTTCATGTCCATCATGCTCAGCTTATGATGCACAGCCGCTTTGGATTTCCCATGTCGATGTTCGCCGGCCGGTTTCGAATGCCCTGGGGTCGATTCATCCCCGTTCTTCTGGATATCCCGCGACATTGATCGCGCTGGAGATTCACCGTCCACGTCGCGGTCTTTGGTGTATTGGTTTCTTCCCTTTCCCTTCTTGTGAGTGTTTCTTCCTCCTCGTTTATGGGTACTTGAAGTTGGAGCATGACCCGGAGGTGGTGTATCAGGAACAGGTTGAGCTGGTACTGGAGTTTCGATGATGACTGGAGTCTCAATGCTCTTAGTCGCCGGTGGTTTAACTGGTGGAGCGGTCGTCTCTTCTTGGGGATCTGATTCTACACGGCCATTAGCTACATGAGGTCGTCCGGGATAGGATTTTGCCTTACCTTCTGCGCGCCGTCTTTCTGCACGCCCTTTTCGTTTGTCGGCGGCTTCTTGTCTTTGGCGCTCCTTTTCTTCCTTTTCAGTCTTTGCTTTTTGGTTCTTATTGCGAGCCTTCTTCGCGCCATTACGAGTGCCTGTCTCCTCATCCGACTCATCGCGACTCGGTGCTTCGACAGGGTTGGCAGGAGGGGACGCGGAGCGAGAGCTGGTTCGTTGTCTCTTGACATTCGTATGATTTCTCGTCGATGTCAGCTTTTCTTCCCGTGGCTGGGCATGAATGGCGACTGACTCTTCACTATCGCTTCGCCCCCTCTTGGCTCGGCGAGTTGACGTGTCTGGAGTATCATGGGGGGCATCTTCCTTGCTTGCCTCAATCGCGCGGAGGAGTTGTTCATCTTCGTAGGCTCGGTCGCGACTGTTCATTGTGGATCGGCGCTTCGAGGTTTGCGAAGCAGAGGTTGGGCGCGAGTTTTTGCTTGCCCCATTCTTGGGAGAACGAGTACCCTCCTTAACGATGGAGGCAGCCCGCGACGTGGCACGCGATGGGCGATTGAGAGGAGCATACTTTGAGTATTTCTGCCTGCAAGGAGGAAATAGTCAGTATTGAGTCAAAATAAGGCTTGGGAGCGACCATGGAGCAACCAAGGACCAAAAAAAAAAAATCCATTAGAACCATTCAAGCGCATGTCAAGAGAAGGGTGTTGGCATCAAACGACAAGAAGGGACGGCTTACCCGTTGCTGGCAGTATGGATCTTGTGGAGGTCCTTGCGACATTGCTCGCAAAAATATTCGTCGGGAGAGCTCTCGGCACTGAAGATGCCCACGCAGGCGCCGTGCTGCCAGACTTTGCAGACGTCGCATTGAACGAAGAAGCCGGTAACGTCTTCGGTGAACTCAATGGTAGCGAAAAAGTCGGCGTCAGGGCCTTCCACGGGTGGGCGACCCGGGTATTCCTCAGAATCGCAGATGCACCGGACGGCCTCGTCCTCCTCCTCTTGGAGGTCATCGCTCCCATTTACCATGTCAAAATTGTCAGGCTTGGGAGCCTTTTCGTTTTCGTCGTCGTGGTTGCGTTTCCGCCTCCGACTGAGAAGGGTATCGTCGAGATCCTCGAATGGCTCCGACGAGAGCGAGGCGCTGGGTGTGGACTTGGTGGAGGAGGGCTTGGCGACGGATCTTGTACTCCGCTCAGCTCGGCCAGACGTGCTCGAGGATACGGAAGACTGTTGAGATTGTGAATTGGTGGCGCGGGCTCTCGATGACCGTCGCGGCGAGGGAGGTGCCATTGAGGAAGACGGATCACCGAGGTGGGGAGGAAGTGACGAGAAGAGAGAAACGAGAGAGGGGAGAGAAGGACGTGAGGGAGGGCGTGTGAGGAGAGTGTCGGCGCGTATAACGTTATAGAGAGGAAGAATGTATGATCAAATCTGACGGACGATTCGAAAGAGGGAGGATCGCGAGAATTGAGCGTGGTGCGGTAGCGATCAAGGCAGTGGAGGGAGCTGGCTGGAGACCAGCGTCGACGAGAGCGACTACTAAGATAGGAACGTCGAGTAAGAGCAGTCGAGTCGAAGACAAGATTGGCGAGCAAGCATGTCGGAGGGGAGTAGAGTCGACGTAATCATGGCACGGAGAGGCCGCAATGATGTGTATGGAGGAGAGGTAAGGTGAGCGAGAGCTTGGTTCGGACGAGGAGAGAGGGCGTGGGAAGGAAAGCGGGCATGGCGCGGGCCTGGGTGGGCGAGGCGCGGCGAGGTAGAAGCCGAACCACTGTTGCACCACTGAATGAATTCGATATCCGGCTCCAGGTACCTTTACAGGGGTCCTTGGGGTACTGGCTTTGAGAATCCGCACTGGGGAACTCGATGCGCAATGGAAAGAATACAGCCAGTACTTTTAACTAATTCAAACTATGGAATATTTTATAAATCAGCGAGAACAGAATAGCAGTGACGATTAAGAGGCCTATCATGTATAAAGGCCTTTGGACTAATTTCTCGATATTTTTTATGTTATCCTAATCCCAGCCGTCCGTCCGCCTGGGGCAAAGCCATCTTTAGTTATTCAACAACTCGCCAAGTATTCTGTCAACCACAGGCCCCAGTACCTTGGTACCTGGCATTTGCCGTGCTGAATTGTTTCAAAGGCTGGACTGTGGGAGCGGTTGATTTCCGCGATATGTC
This sequence comes from Fusarium setosum, assembly GCA_013623625.1. Classification (NCBI taxonomy): domain Eukaryota; kingdom Fungi; phylum Ascomycota; class Sordariomycetes; order Hypocreales; family Nectriaceae; genus Fusarium; species Fusarium setosum. The sequence goes on along the minus strand of JABFFE010000245.1, from coordinate 64,965 downwards.
CTGCCCACTCCTCTCCAGTGACATCAACAATTGGATGGATGCTGCAGCCGACCAAGTCCTCCCTACATGACAATTTCAGAGCATTACACCCGTCCATAGCTTAGACCTCGACATGCTACCTGTATTTGTGGCTTCTGGTGACCGGCATTTAGAATATTGAATTTCCTCCCTAAACATCACTCTGCCTAAGACACAGTGCAGGCCAACTCTAAGACTGCTAGCGAGGGAGAGGCCCTCTTGTGCGAGGGGAGGGCGAGTGGCACCCGACTTTGACAGCACACCAGAGGGGAATTTCCATGATGACTAACCGTGCTATTAAGCAGGGCTCACTCGGCCCTTAGCAATCCTAATCAACGACGATTTGCACACTCGAAACAGCAACCCTCAAGACATTATCGAGCCTCACGCCTTCACGATCTAACCGACTTGCTTTGCATATACCGACTAAGGACTTGTTGTTTCCTTTCGAACCCGCTCGCCGTGTCCGGGCCTGGCCGAGCTGTCCCTCATCTGCTCGAGGGCCCCGTCCGCCCGCCAGTGACTGGGTAAGCCATCCCGACCTTGGGCGACCGAGAGCAAGCCTGGCAAACGCCAGCACAACTGCTGCGGGAGACTCACCGGTCGTGCAACGGGAGTCTTTATCAGTCCCAGACTACGCTCGCCGTGGCCGTAATCACTCGGCCTTGATATTGCCTCCATCGACGACCATGTCCTGACCCGCACACAGAACGTTAGAGAGCCCGACCGAACCAAGTTACCCCCCTTTGAGCTCTTCAGCGCCAACGTTCCTCGACACTCGGGCGTAGCGGCCCCACGACGTCGGAATTTTGATGTCCTTTTCGAATTGTACGATCGATATTGCATAATCGAACCCTGTTTGTCCTCGACCGATTTGTACGGATTGGACCCTCTCGTTTGGCGAGACTCGTCCCTCGACCGTTCTTGCTTTTGTGGTTTGGGCCAGTGTTGTTATACAATGTTTGATGGGTACGCTTTCCGTTCGATCCTGACGCTGGCCCAGTCCGTTGCCGCCCTGAGCTGGCCGTTGATGCTGTGATCCTTCTTCTTGACAGTTATCAAGGGTGAGCTTAGTCGGCGGCACCGCACGTAACCCCCACCAGCAACCTCTCCGTCTCTATGTCGTGGTTCGCTATTCTCGTAACAGCTTTTCTCGGCGTCGTGGCGATCTATCTGCTAACGCGAAATGCTCGCTCTTCTCATGCAGATCATAGCCCCAACATGTCGCCAGATACTGTATCGTCGTTGTTTCCAGACCGACCAATTCGGCCGTTGCCGAAACGTCGACTTCGAGAGAAGCTTTCTCCGGAGGTCGCAGACTCTATTAAATATCCTCCTTCGACTCACGAAACCGCTCCCCTCTTCTACTATCCTCCGTACACCTTGAAGGATGAGGGAAGCCCACCGAGGGCTGGTTCCGCAAGCCCAGTCGAGCAGGGACGTAGGACGGAGGCGGGGCGCAACTACACGCCCCGGCGGAACGGCGTGGGGTTGTCGGATGGAGACGAGGAAGAGGCTGCTTTACGGAGCACTCTTGTTACTAGATCTCCCCCAGAGATCCTAACCCGTGCTGCTCGTCGGCCGTCAAGACCAGACCAGGCTCGCCACCCCAATCCACAGCCCCCTCCATCCACGACGTCATCTGTTGACGGGTACGATTCTTTTGAAAATACTAATAACAAGAAGAAGCGCAAGATTCCCTCGGCAGGGGATCCTACGCTCAACGGAACACATGGGCTAAACAATGAGATTGGCTCTCTTGCGATATCGGCCGGCGCGGGACACTCTCCAGCCAACGACCTGCATGGCGACAGGTCGTACACCCATTCCGGTGCGTATCCAAGCTCAGGAACATTCGCAACGAACAGTCAGGGAATCTCGGGGCCGGGACGAGGGAGGCTTGGGCGCTCCAGGAACGGCAGAAGTCCATTGAGAGCCTTGCCAGATGGTAACAATACGTGGGCTGGACGAGCGTCCAAAACTGCGCCGCCACAATGGGCATCAGCCGGTAAGTTTTATTCTATTGTTCTGCCCTATTCAGCCTGCCCCTTTTCATCTGTCTGGGATATATGCATTGGAGGTTTCAACAAGCGGAACAGTGCATTGCCTCAACCACCAGACCTTATTGTGCAGAATTTCCTATTCAGGTGGATCTCAAATAACTACTTATTATTCTCACGCGCCGCTTCTGCGCCAACCACGGCACTGCGGTTGAAGGCAGGTGACGGGACGGAGCCATGCATAGTACTTGCCAACCAAGCTCAGCCGACCCAACCACTTCTCCCATTCATTTTCCTGCACTTCAAAACCCTTTCTTCAACCCTCTACCATCTGTCCTTATCCTAACATTGTTTTCGTCTGCAATTTTCATCACTTTAACAGTCTAACTGTAGCTCTAGACCACGAAGGTAGCGGTATCATTTCCAACGCTATCGCCAACGCAGAGAAGCTACGTCCGCAAGGCCAGGAGAACGTGAGCCTCCTTCAGCAACATTCTTCGGTCGCAAAACCCGCTCCAGCCTCGACTCAGTTCACCTTTACGTGCGATTCCCAAGTCCCTGGTACCGTCCAGTGGCCCGGTAAGTCTAGGTGGATGGGCGCGTGCGATACCATACTAACTAGGAACAAGGTCATTCAAGCAAACACACCATGGCGACTCAAACAGTGCCAGGCGCCTCGCCAGGAGCGAACGGCAGCAACGGTGTTCCTCACGATGGTTCCTCCAAGGCAGCTAGCCGCGGGTCGGGGAGTTCTCGTCGGAAGAGCAGACGGCGTCTAGAGAAAGAGCTCAATTTGGCTGCGCGGCATCGGCGTCGACTTGCGGCTGATAACTATTATCAGAATCCCCCAAAGCCGGAAGACATCTGGATCTGCGAGTTTTGCGAATACGAGCGCATCTTTGGCGAAGCCCCACGGGCACTTATTCGAGACTACGAAATCAAGGACCGTCGCCATCGCCAGGAGGAGGCTGACCGCAAGAGACTTCTTGAGAAGGCCAAGGCCAAGAGTCGGAAAGGGAGGAAGAGTGGCAAGGCCCCTGCCAGAGGACAAGCTGCAAACCAGAACCCCGCTCCAGGAACCACGGAGCTGGATCTGGAGCTGGATCTGGAGCCGGAGCTGGAGCCGGAGCTGGAGCCGGAGCTGGAGCCGGAGCAAGTTCCGGAAGCTCCCCCTATGGACCCGGGTAACAGCCATTCTACGCAATCAGAGGAAGACTACGCGGATGATTACGATGATGAATATTCGAACCCGACGGGAGACACGGCATACCGGACTGGACCAGACAAACCACTGACATTAATCCAAACCTAGGAGGGCAACCTGGCGGCGCAGCTGTAGGGAGATGGAACATACATCATGGAGCTCCTTGACGAACCTATTTTGCCAGCGGCGGACGACTACATCAATCTACCAGACTACCTTCAAAACCGTTGGGAAATGACGAACTTGGAGCTTCCGGTTGTAACATCTTGGTCTTATGCTGTTGCTCCTGGCTTTGCTCTTTATTGGGGACAACGTATTAGCGAAGGATCGAGAGCCACTCGGTGAGGAGGCGGCTCGGGGATGGAAGGGACTTCGGGTTGGAACACAGGAACGTGGCAGTGGGTTTTGTGAAAACGACTGTCACTAGGGCATGGATATTGTACCGGCGGACGAGTGACTGTTCACCATGGATGATATCATAGCTACCCTGGTGTAGGACAGGCCAATTCATGACCACTCTTAGATATTTGTCTCAGCTCTCACGATTTGTTTGCGCCTGGATGAAATTGAAGGTGGCCTGGAATTGGATAGCGTAGCCAGCACTGACGTCAGGGCGGGCCAAGATGGAACCCACCCAGCTGAGCTCTAATTAAATGCCATGGCGGCGGCCCGCAGCGATTGAGGACGCAGTGCCTTACAGGTGCTGCAAGTTCCATTCCATTACAAAGGGGTTGAGCAGCTGGACCCAAGGGGACAGAGCCGGCCCTGGATTGTTTAAATGGCCACCCCGAAGCAGATCTCGGCAGATGGGAGTTGGCCGTCTGCCGTCTGTGAGGAACATCCGGGAGGGACGGGCCTAAATGAGGAACTGATCTACGACTGCTGATGCATGGATCTGTGCTAGCTGTGCAAATTGGGTGGGCGGCAACTTGCAGAGCAGTCGGGGAGGGAGAGCTGGAGCAGAGCGCTGTGCATAGTGCCACGATACGACGGGAGCTTAATTATTTGTGCCGTTGCTATTGTGCACCACAATGAAAGACATCTGCATCCACTGTGGAAGCATTTGCTGGTGAATCGTTGTCTTGTTTCCAGATCCTGGACAAGGAAGGTAATAATAGATGTTTGATGCGAGGATGGTGGGCAATGCAGCCCTCGACCCGACCGGAGAGAAAGAAAGGTGCGGTGGGGTCTCCCTCGTTAGCCTCAATACAATAGGTGAGGTGTGTTAGCGTGGCTAGCGTGTCGAGTGGCTTTCGACACTCACGTCACCAGTCCTCCGTCATCAACTATCCAAGAAACTTCGTCGTCTTCCTCTTCTTTTCGTCTACATACAGTACTTTACAGCCCTAGTCTTTTTTATCTTTATCCCGGCGTGCATGCGATACCCTCCAGCATTCACATACAGTATCAGCGTCATTGCCATACCCTCCGACTGGCCCAATCTCATGCACGCCGTCTGCTGAGCTCTGCTGGCCTTGCGCCGCTTTTGTCCTAGCCCATCATGTTCGGAGGCTCGAGGAGGCATCGCCCTCCGCCCCAGGTGAGAGACCTATTGCGGCTTCTGCGAAACCGGTTTTGGCTTTTTGAGTTTTTGGCGCGAAGGCCCCCTTTACGCCGTCTGGACTTTGATACGCTTGCGTCGATCGCTGTCATTTTCGCGATGCCTCACCCTTTGCGACCCTGTCCATCCCATCCTCTGTCGATTCTGTCCCAAGCTTCAGCTTCGCTAACATGGCGCTTTCATCCAAGCCCTTGACCAAGGAGACGGCCAATCCAAATGCTGCGACGGCCGCTGCCTCGGCCTTTATGCGACGCGAACCATCCGCATCCCTATCCTCCGCAGCTGCCGCCGCCGCCCTCAAAGCTCGACCTGCGACACCGACAAATGTTTCCCAAGTTCAATCGAAGCGTGCCCAGCGCAGAAGCGCATCGGTTTCATCAACAGGAAGCCGGGAGAGGGGGAGGCGGGAGCTTCACAGGACGCCGAGTACCGGTTCCATGACGGAGCGAACCTTCCGATCACCATCGCCGTCGCCTGCACGCGGCGCCGCTCCAGACACCAACGACGTCCCTCCAGTACCAAAGATCCCGAATCATGAGCATCTCAAGACCGAGTCGAAAAGCGCCCCGCGCAAACGAGCCACGAGCCTGCAGATCCAACCGTTCCAGACGGCCAGTCAGAAACTGAAGGATGGGCAAGGTTCATGGTTTGGAGCGGCGACAGCTGGCGACATGTCCAATGTGCGCCGGGCAGCTGTCGCCGACAAGAGGACATCCGTCGACTTGCGACCCAGTAGCCCAAGCTCCATCAACTTTTCATATCCTCGTTCCATGTTAGAACCTGCCAGCGGTGCGGACCGTTCGGGTGCATCTGACCAGGCCATGGTATATGATCCCAATTCCAGAAGGATGGTTCCTCGAGCCGAGTTGTTGTTATTGGAGCAAAGCATCAGGGATGCGTCCGAGAAACCCGTACGACGAAGCAAACATAGGGAGTCGAGAACCGGCACACATCTCGCCAAGGGGACTGTTGGAAGGATAAAAGGCACAGTAGTTGAAACTACCGCCGCGCTGCCCTCTCCCAGCAAAACCACGCAACATCCTCCTGCAAACACATCCAGCGCAGCCACTCAATTGCAGAAAGAGCAACCCAAGCAGGCTACTTATCCTGAGCCTGAGTCTCATCCTAAACCTGAGCCTCAGCCTGAGCCTGAGTCTGAATCCGACTTGGAATCAGATCTTGATTCTGAACCGGAGAAGTTGGAGGTGAAGCCCGAAGTCAAACCTGACTTGTCAAGAGAGCAAACTCTAGTCGCGCCAGAACTGGAGTCAGATGCCGAGAAACCAGCTGAAGTTGAATCGAAAAGGGAGGATCAGAGAGTGGAAAGCCCGCCCAGAGAACCCCTACCTGAATCTTCAGTCAGAAAGCGGCCCTCTGTGGTGCATGAAGTCCCCGAGCCGGAGGAGGAGCGCGACACTCAGCCTGCGGAACGGGCACCCCCTCAACATCGCCCAACGGACATGGTTGATGTGGCTCCAGTCAAGGCCTCCCCACCTTCTCAAGTAGAGACTGGCAGGAAAGAAGTTGAGGAACAAGTCCTGGCCACCAGTGCCCCAGCTCCCATTGAACGACCTAATGGAAGCCTTCGTCAACCCCGCGTACATTCCGAAAGCCCTGCTCGTAGCCCTGGTCGAACTACACACTTTGCACCCGCGACTGATCAGCTGCTCGTCAGGCACGAGCCGCCTCCACGGTCATTGTCACCACGGAAATCAGCTCTCAAGCACTCGAGTCCCACCAGAGACGCCTCGCCTTCGGAAGATAGTTCGGACGCCTCGGGCGCTTTCTCTAGCTTGGCAACTCAAGATGACTCGGGGCTATCTCGAAAGAAGAGTGTTAGGGTAAGCTTCGACGACCATAATACGACGGTCGTAGGGGAGTCTGCAGAGCCGCCCGAGCCTGATGCATCCCAAATACCCAGCCCTCAGACGAAGAAGCCCTGGCACAACATCATGGGCCGGTATAAACGAGATTCGGTATCTTTGGATGATGACGAAAAGATGACACCTAGACCTGCGCTGCCCTCCTTTGGAAGTATTAGGGAGAAGAAGGCGAGGGAGCCAGAAGAGCGGCCCTTGGTCCGTCCACTGGAAAGATCAACATCTCCACCAGCGACTTCGAGTTACTCTCTTACTACAACAAATAACCAGCCCGTGGCAGCAGAGCTGGAATTGGAGCAGTCAAGTGATCAGGCTATTGGGGCGGTTCTGGCACGGGAAGCGTCTCGCAACGAAGCCAACATCTCCAAATATAGGGAGCCATTGCCCCCTGTGGTAACATCTGTTGACAGCACTGGATATATCAGCAATAGCGAGTTGAGTTCGGATGACGAGTCCGAATCCGAGGCACCCTCTCAAACACAACCTTCCAGCAACCCAGCACCCGAGATACAGACGACTACCAATGGCGTCACGAGACAAGCGGATAGTGAATCCGAAGACGAGTTGAGTCCCAAGAGCAATGTACCGACAATTTCCATTTCACACCCAAGTCCTCGCATTCCGAGTGAAGGTCAACCGGAATCACCAGAAGACTTTTTCGATGTTCCTGGTGGCTTTCCTGAGGAGACCAAGGCGGGCTCCAGTGGATTGGAAATATCTGATGGCACCGAAGATACTTCCTCCAAGTCTCAGTCCGCCAAGATCGGCACTGCTCCAGCACCGATTACACCCCAACGGTCATTCGAGTCGGCCAACATCGGTCCTTCTGGTCCCCAAATGCAAGACATTCAAGAGGAGTCTGAAGAATCCGACGGAAGTAGTATCTATAGCGATGCCTATGAGGATCTATCTGATATGGAGGGAGATGGCTTCATGTCCCTGGATGCCGTGGTAGAAAGCCCAGTCAAAACGTCGATTTCTCAGAAGGTATTTGAGAAGGCCATTGCTAAGTCCAAGGAAACCGACACCTCTGCGGAAGCTGCATCGACGAAAGGCGTGACGCAAACGCCTTTACGGACGCCAAATGACTGGGAGAATGCGAAGGCCTACTGGAGGAGTTTGAGCGCCGACGAGAGGCGCCAGCTCGAGAAGGAGGCAATGGAGGAGTCGGGTGAAGAGGCCATTCCCGAGGAAACAGTACAACATACGAAACCAAAGTCGAAGAAGCAGAAACAGAAGAAGCAGAAGCTTGTGGAAGTGCCTGCAGAGACCGCACTGTCAGAAAAGAGTCGTGATCCGGACAGGGTTTATCAGATCCAGCCTGGTACGACTTGGCCTCGCGATCAGGTCGACGAACCCCGGGTCAAGGCTAAAGCAACAGAAACGACCAAACGAACGGGGAGCATGAAACTTCGGAAGTCTATGAGAGGTACTGAAACATCGGCGACGGACCACCAAGGACAAGTGCAAACTGGCGGCATGCGCAAATCTATGAGATCCGGCGCTGCCGCCACAGCAAGTCCTCAGGAAGGCCGTTTTCGCAAGTCTCTCCGCCCAGAGCCAGAGGGATCTACTACCGCTAGTACGGGCATGCGAAAGTCTCTCCGAACTAACGGCTCGCCTGCTGGTGGGCAAAAGCCTTCGCCATCTCTGATAACAGACACCCGGCCCTCTTCCTATCAGCAACCAGCCACGGCAGAGCCAGTTCAGACACATCGTCGAAACCACTCCGAGGAGAGAGTGGCTGCTTCACGTGCCCCGGTGAAGCCAAGTCTAAGGCGTCGAGGCTCTGATTCTAGTGAGAGTAGCTTCCGTCGTGCCCGGATCGGAGCCGGAGAAGGGTTCGGCTTCCGGAAGACGATGAGAGGAAGTTTACCCGAGCCGGCAGCCCCTTCGTCCGATCCCGGTAAGAGCAGCAGTCGATTCAGCCTCCGATCTTTATCTCCAGCAGGCTCGGCTTTCCGCCGCAACTCAAACACGAGCTCTCCGCCTCCTGTCGTCATGGGAGGCCGTATGCGCCAGTCACTACGTGGCGATTCCAGTGACGCCAGCTCCTCTCGCATGCGCGTATCCGGCTTTGGCCGCTCATCCAAGGGCAAGAAAGCTCGGGGTGGCAGCCGCTTCGAGGACTCGAGCGACGAAGAAGATGCCCGTCCAGCGTTCCGAAGTCGTTTCGTGGACTCGAGCGATGATGAAGGCACTCCTACACCCCAGCCCAAGCAAAAACGAGTGCCCAAGACGATGCGAAACAGGGCCTCGAGCAATGCAGCCGCCGCCGCCATGGGAGTTACTCCTTCTCGCGTTGATGACGAGGATTCTCCTGACCTACCGGACAGTGACGATGAGATGGAGCAGCCTCAACCAACCGTGGCCCCCAACGGAACGACAAGCTTGGGTCCTCGAACAGCATCGACCCTAAAGCGGAGTGGTTCTGGGCGAGAGAACCTCGGGGCTCTGCCTCCCTCGCAGGCTGCCGGGGCCCAGCCCACAGGCCCTCGACCAAGTCACAAGCGCCGAGGGAGTTTCATGTCGTCAATCCTCCGGCGCAAGAAGGATCCCGCCGACAAGATCTCGCGGACCCTCAGCGAGAGCGCATCGCGGCGGGACACTCGTCTGGAGCGCAGCACAGAAGAGCTCGCCATCATCCGCAGCAACAGTGGCAGCCATGCGCAGAACTCACGCCTCCAGAAACGCGGGGCCAACTGGCCGCTCCAAGATGATCATCACACTCACGAAGAGGAAGACCGCTTCGACGACGGGTCTCAGAACACGTACGTCGTCGAAGAGGAGAAGCGGCCGTCCACCGCTGGCGGGCCCGGCCCATCTCCAAGCTCTCCCACCACCAAGACGGGCTTCCTCAAGCGCCGCACCACCTCTCATAGCGCGATTAATCTCGCGCACCACGGCCCGCCGGCTTCTGTCGACGGGCAAGCATACGGCATCCCTGATGGCTCCGAGACTGGAACTCCGAGAAAGAAGAAGTTTGGGGCCTTGCGCAAGATGTTTAGGCTGGACGACTAAGCACACACATGGCCGTCTTTATCTGACGACCCCTTATTTTCATTTTAATAAGCACCACAATATCAACACATGGACATGTAATCATTTATTATTTATCACTCACAGCGGCACTCGCTCCCTCATGCTTCTCTTACCACCTCACCTCACATCCCTTCACTTTTACTTTCCATTTCACGTGTCATTGGGCTCCCTTGGATGAATGGATGGGCGGATGGGGAAGGTCTTCTTGGATTGGGCGGTTGATTGGAAAAGCCTACGGTGCAAAACCGAGTTTTACAAAAAAGCTTACGAGTAATATCTACTTTATTCTCTAGTTATATGCCTCCAGCATTAGACAATATGATAAGCGGCATCGCAATGAAACAAGCTCATCTTTGATTCCGCAGTGACCTAGCTCCATTATCTGGAATTTTTGTATCGTGCGATTTTTTTAGCCCGTCTTGGCCCCTGATTGGGCATTCAACTCTGGGCGCGCGTCCGTAGCCGCCTCTTGATCGTTGGCCACCGTCTCTCCACCAGTCACATGGGCCGTTTCGTTTCCTAGGGATCCTGAAACCCTCACCGTCGCGCCCCTGCAACAGGAGTCGTTTTCTGCTACCGCTTCCCAAACCCCCCGATTTTTTTCCCCTTCTTCTTCTTTTTCTTTTCTTCCTTTTTTGCCTCATGCTTTTGCTGTAATTAATCTCTTTGCGCTCATTTTCTTCCAATTCTAAAGCCACTTTGTCGGGCTAAACTCTTCATTCATTCCAACCTTGCGGGTTTCCAGCTGGTTCTGAAATCGCAGGTCCCTTTTTATCGTATTAATTCTCGGTCAACAACGACATCACGAGCAATCCACACCCACAGAAACTACCGACGCAGATTTCGTCATCGAAATTTCATCCGCATTTTTCAACACATCACTCCATCGATTCGAACAATGAAGACCGCCTTCCTTGTCACATTTCTCTCCGCGGCCGCGTCCCTGGCCAGCGCCGGCATCGTCATCACGCCCGTCTTTGCCAACCAGATCGTTGAGAAGCTCTCGGGGGATTGCCCCTTTGGTGTCGTTACACCCCAGGGATGCGGGTATGTGACTACCTCACTCGCTCCTTTGAAAAGATACAGCAGGGGGGACATTGATGAACTGACACTTGAATAGGCCGAAGCGTGGTTAGAGAGGGATGATGATGTGACACGGGTTTATAGAGAGGGATAGTCTGATTTTAAGCGTCATCAAGCGGTACCATTTGGGTCGATAGTTTCACCACATTAAATATTACTCAACAAACTTGGGAAGTTTCTTCCATGGGCAAGACCATTATGGTGCATATCAAGACGAAGAACATGATAGCAGGTTGACCACATCATTTCACCTAACTATACTTGAGGGAGCCCTGCCTACATCAAAGCACATCTTCAGCTCAAAACTGTTCCACGGCCATGTCACGAGCCCTTCTGCACGCTCTAAATCAAGTCTCTTCAACTCTAGGCCGATGTATTGCCCTTAAATACACGTCATATTCTATCCATGAGACCAAATTTCCATATCCACTCTTGTTATATGCCGTACATGTTACTCTCCTCCCAATAACTCGGTCTTCCTAGCCATGCGACCGAGTTTGGCCCATGCCAGATAAAATTCCAACCAAGCCAACATCGATGCAAAACAATCATACCGTCGAAGCCACATGGACATCGTGGGGCTGGCGGTCTTCACTATACGCCAACTCAATCTCGTTGACCTCGGTGTTAGATTTGCGAAACACCTTGTCTTGGAGGCGCTTGGCCACGTTTCGCGTCAAGAACTTCTCCACGTCCGGAACAAAGCAAGCAGCGATGAGCATGACGCAAGAAAAAGGGATTGTAGCATAGAAGACGGTGTGCAAAGAGTTTGTGTACGCTTTAACCACGGATGCGCTGACAGCGGCAATGATCTTGTCTGTCATGCCTGGAACGGCTGAGAAGTCGCCGGCCGTGATACCTTTAAAGAGCGAGGGGAGGGACTTGGCTGGCAAACCAGATTCGGTAGCCGCCGGTGTCACGTACTCGGGCAACTTCTTGGCCAGCTCGTTGTTCAGGACAGACACGTACAGAGCCTGGGCAACAGCGCCACCCAGAGCACGAATAGACCCAAGAACACCAGTGGCCAGGCCGATATCCTGAGGACCCCAGAGGAGAGTGACACCAGGGACAGCGACGTTCTCGATGTAGCCGACAGCCGTGCAAGCGATAGTACCAAAGGCAATGGTGTTGGCCCAGTGGTCATGAGACAACGAGGCCATAGAAGCGACAAAGGTGAAGACGAGGGCGGCGGCGCCTATGCACTGGAACTTTAGACGGGGGACATAGGAAATGGCAATTCCTGACAGGGCCTGGCCGAGAAGGACACCACCGCCAATAACAGAGCTCTGCCAGCCGATCTTGATGGAGTCTGTGGTGTAGAGCGAGCTGATAATGGTCGGCCACAGAACAGTCAAGGAGTAGTAGACCATAGAAGCCACGGTCGCACAGCAGACAACGGCCACGAAGCCAATGTTCTTAAAGACGCGGGGAGGCATGAGAGGCTGCACGCGGCAGAAGAAGCCCTCTAAGTCAGGGGTCAGCAAACACTCACTCAAAGGAAGACGATCCAAGACACATACCGTATACGAAGAATGCTGCAAGTGTTGCAATACCAATAATAAGAGTGCAGAGAACCTCGGCGCTCTCCCAGGGGTAAGTAGTACCGCCCCAGGAGAGGCCAACGAGGAAGAGAACACAGCCAGAGAGGAAGAGGAAGATTCCAACCCAGTCGAGTTCCTTTGTCTGCTGCATCCTGGTCTTCCCCATGTGAAGCTGAGCAAAGGTAGGCGGGTAGTAAAGGAACTGATAGAGGGCCAGAGTAATGACACTGAGAATGATGCCAATGTAGTAGCTCCAGCGCCAGCCCGCCGCAGTCTTCTCAATAAGTGTTCGGGCGATGATGGGGCCAAACACAGCAAATGGTAAAGAAGTCATAAAGACAAAACCAATGATGGGGCCGCGGTGCTTGTTGGGGACGAGTTCGCCGAGAACGATGCCAAAGGAAAGCTGCCCAGCAGCTGCGATTCCGTTGCAGCCGTTGGAGACGATGAGCATGCTGACGTTCTTTGCGGTGCCGCCGATAATACAGCCGATGAGACCGAGGAGAGTAGTGCTCATAACCATCCACTTACGGCCGTAGAGATCGGAAAGACGGCCAACGATGAGGAAGCCGATGGAAGAGCCCATGGTCCAGATGGTGGATGCCCAAGCAATGTCGGTGGAGGGGCCAATGTCGGCGTTGATGAGGGTGCTTTGTGGAAATTCGTATTAGTGATTTTGCTACAATCTTTGACATCTTGTCATACATAGGTGTTGATTGACGGTAACGATAGGAGAAAGGTGAGCACATACAGTGTGTTCGCCGGGAGCACCCAGCCTAGATAGGCGCAGATACTGGCTAGAGATTGCGCCTATGAGGATGGTCAGCCTCTATATCGCACAAATTACCTGCGAAGACCGAGAATGAACGTACAGCTAGCGTTCCAAGAAACTGGGGGCTCTTATAGTAGCCAACAGGCATCTTATCGACCTCACCACCAAGGACATGTTTGTCAATGTACTCGACGGTGCCGTCAGCAAAGATGACCTTCTCAGCATCGGTAGGAGCATCTGATGAGCGAGGGCTGTCGGGGACATCTTCATTGGCCTTGGTCCAAAATGTCTCGACCTGTTGTTGCTTGTCGACGCGGCCATGGGCCGAGTGTAGGTTGGGGCTAGACATGATGATTGCCTTGGAAGTTGGCCTTGAGTCTTGGTCCAAGAGTTCACCTTTAACAACTTTCGTTTGTCTGAAAACGAAGATGAGAGAGGACCCGCCTAAAAGCCTCGACACCGGGTCGAGAAGGGAGAGTGAGGATGAGGAGGATATGGAGCAGAGGAGGATGTAAGCGTGGCAACTCTGGCTATGGCATCTCACCAGGACATCAGAGTGACGAACCAAGAAGGCTTATGTACTGGAGATATAGTAGCTCAGAGTCCAGGTGAGGAGACGGCCAATACCTTGTATCGAGGCAAAGCCCAGGCCATGATGCATGGGCACTCCGCCGCCATGACATCTGAGAATCGCATGGCGACCCAAGATGCTGCAGTGTCCGACTACTACCTGTAACCCTCCCTTCCCCGGCGGAGATAGATATGCTGGACTCTAGAGGATCCGCGAATCCCTACTAGTGACGGCGGGCTAAGCGCACATCATCCCCCCCTTCCCGCGTGCGCCGGGCGTGGGGCCGGAAGAGACGACGACGCTAGGTAGGCTAGAACACGGGTCTAAGCAGTAGTGGGCGTTGCATCGAAGGCTTTTCCCCAGAAATTCGATGCAGGGGTCCCCGTCTTGGCGGGCTGATGATGTATGGCGATCCATTGTCAACTAAGACGACGACCGATGTTGAAGCAAAAGGAAAGCAGGGCGGGACAGGCAGAACAAGGAAGGGGATGGAAGGAAAGAACGCAGGTGGGCAACTACAGTAGAGGACCGGGCAGGAACGGGCAGACGAGGGTCCGCACCGCACTGCACTGCACTACAGTAGATACTAGGTACATCAGCTAGGTCATGGCCGGACGTAGTCGCCGACAGGGACAAGGTCAGGGCCTTTTGAGGCTCAACCACGCTGTCAACGGCGCGTGTGTGGCTTAAAGTCAAAGGCACAGCAAGTGTTTACCATTGCAACGCCTTCAATAGTGTCTATCCGTCGGGTAAGTATCGAATCGGCTCATGTCCTTCGTCCCCCCCGGAGCCTGGCCCAAACCTACCTTCCGTAGATCAGAGGCATCAAGTCGATAATGACCTAAGCGGGCCAGAATGGGCACGGAGCGGGCGAGTCAGAATGAAACCTGGTCCCAACGGGCTCGTAAGACTCGGGAGTGCCAGAGTCGAGTCTTTTGTCTGTTGGCTAGGAGTGTTGGTCCTGTTGGTTCTTTTCGTAGCATCCAGGTTCCCGGTGTTGGGGCCGACATTACCTAGTTTCAGACACTAGGTAGGTAGGTAGGTAGAGGTCTTGGGGGTGTGGCAAAGACGGCAGTTCCCGAATCATTTTGGCTCTTTCCCTTTTTCGTGTGTCTTTGTCTTTTCTCCCTTATCGATTTCCCCTCACAAAACTCCAAATCTCCATCCATCTGCAGTAGCGGGGTCACGCCCACCACAAAGATCCATCTCTCCCGCCTGTCCCACTCCCCACGCGGGACGTGTATCATCGGCATGGCGCAATCAATCACAAAGACATGCACGACCCGCTGCTGCTGCTGCTGTCAAGATCCCACATGCCATCCCTGGTCTTCCATGTCCAAGAGGACCGACCCTTGTCTGCTGTCCTTGGCTCTGCTCTTGTAGCAATCGAATTGTTCTCCCCCTCACCAGTCAACAGGGTTCCCTTGCAAGTAGCTTTACTTCTTTCTACCTTGATCCCGCGAAGCCCATGTGGCGATCCAGAGAAGAGACTCTCCCCGAACTACCTGACTTCGATTTGACCACAGCTACACGGATCAAGATAACCTGGCAAGGACCGTAGATCGATGCGAGCACCGTGGACCCGTTACGTACTCTCTCCAGCTCAATGCCACCTCTCTCTCTGTGCATTAGCCAATCTTCCACAGACTCGCATGTTTTGGCCATACGACTCTGCTCCCGCTCCCTCGGGCGTTTGACAATAAATCAGTAATCCGATCGAAACGTTGATCGAACGCTGTTACTCCCTTACGCCATGGACACTCAATCACCTTGGGCATGGCCGCACATGCTTCTCGATGCTGTTGGAAGGCGTTGGCAGTTTGACGGGTGGGGAGCTTTTCTATATATACGACACAAGCCAGCATAAGAGCTGTGATATGACACGCTAAGCATTTTGACAGCGGGTGTGACGCACATCCCCCGATAAAACAGGCATCAGGAAAGCGTTTCGAGCGGCTAATCTGTTTCCGCCGTTTCGGCTCTTATGCTCGACGCTATTGACGGCATCTACCACCTGGCTTGGTCTGACAAGTCGTTAGGTATCCAGGGGAATATATTGCCTGCTGCTCACAAGGTACAGTTCTCCTCTTTCTCTCAGCTGACACTGCCGAGGCAAATTCCCTCGGCCATAGGGACTGTGACCTTCTTCAACCGGCTATACGCTGGCCCCCAGATCCCGGGCTGCCGGGACCAGGGCTGTGATGCCCGTCTCATGTCTGTAACAGTCTGGCTCAGTCCCACTATCCTACGATCAAGGTTCTTCTGTCGACTCTCAGCATCTACTGTCTGTTGATGAGGGCTCCCTATACGTCATGATTTCCACGAGTCAAGCCACTACATCGAAACATCCCAAGAGAAGTTCACGATCAAGAGCTGCCTGCAAGTGCACATCCGAGATCGCAACTTTGACGAGGTCGTCAACAGCCTTGCCCTCTATGCAACCAGGGGCATGGCCATCATGGCCAGCTTAGGCGAGGCTATATATCTAGCATTTTGCATGCAGGGCCCTTCCTTGAGGAAGTCTGCGCCTATCCTATTGTCGCTGCGAGTAATGCATTGGCAACGCAAACCGCTGCCACGTTCACAGACTGCCCGAAAATACGCCCGACGATATTATGCCTTCCAGAACTTCGGGGCATTATCATGCGAAGCTTTGTGGCTTCAGTCTAGAGATATGGTGGTGGGAGCCTTTCAGGACGAGAGACAACACAACTCGAGTGCCAACTAAGGTTTCTAATTTGAGCTCAAGTACAGCCTCTTATTAAATCATTCCGTCTAAAAGAACATTTTTACCAGTTGTTGGTCCAGACATAACCCTCGCGGCTGCATCTACCTACATATCTCTGGCCATCCAAGCCTCGACTTACAAACCCTTACACCTCCATGACAAATACAACAGAGTCAAATTATCGCTCAGTCCCCATACTAACCAAACTTTCCTCTTTTTTTCACCGAGCTAAAGAAGAAACATGCCGCTTCCCCACAAGATGAATCAGTCTTGGAACCGCATGCCCACCTGTCGAAACAAGCTCGCGGCATCTCTCCATAAGAACCAAATCGAGGGCGCTTCAACGTCCGTTTAGGTTACATCCCGCACTGCAGAACCCGAAACTATGGCTTCCAGCCGTCCTCCAATGATCCCGTTGTTTGCAGGGCCCATGTAGACCAGTCCAGGGGGCCAACATGCTGGGCTGCCGGGATCTTGAAAGCTTCCATGTTGGGCATGCCCCGCGAAATACCCTTGGCGGCAGAGTCAATGACTCGAGACCATTTTCTTTTTCCTCGTAGCGTCTGATTCCTATGTTATCAGCACCAAGGTACATCCATCAGAGATGCCCTCGATCTGATGAGCGAGCGGGACAGGCCGCTCTGGGATCCCGCTGCAGTACTACTTTGAGACTGCCCTGGCCAGGTCCCGAGGACAGACCTCCCCACCAGAAAGCAGCAAGCAGTTACAGCTCCGGCTCTGGATAGAGGCCATCACGTGAAACGGCAGTATACCCTCGCTGAGTTTAAAACATGCAAAGGTTAAGAATAAAGAGAGATGTTAAAATAAAGTCATGTATGAGTGACAGTGTAAAATAATGATTGAAGGATAGGCGACGATGTTTGCTTCATATGTATATATATTGGAAGTGCACTTGCCTTTTGACGCAAAAACACTCATGTAAAGATTCATGTAAAGATGTCAGTAGTAAATCACACCCTCAGCGCACACCAGTTACCCTATACACACAGGCTCCGGAGCTGAGGGAACGCATGGATCACAACCCCAACATAACTGGGAACAAATAGTGGAGTTTATGAACAGAGCGATAACAGAAAGCGTCGTAGAGGCTCCTAGTTGCGATGAAGTTAAGTAGTTTGTATATTCCCCTCATACTCCCATCCCAATGGCAACTCTGTATCCGAACATGATAGTGCAAGATCACCACCATACGAGAGGATTGGAGGCGAGCACATGCAGGATTAATGTAGTCACTACAACAAACGCAAAAAGTCGTTCGTCGAATACGTTGACCCGGATATGAAGCCATGTAGCCCGTAGCCGTGGTGGTAGGTTATTCTCTTTAAAGCATTACTTCTAATCAACCAAATGATGATTTTCCATTACCTGCCCCGTGGGTCCAAATCCCAAGTGCTTATAAACTATTTGGCGAAACTTCGTGAACGCTTCAATAAGTAGGACTTGTTTTTGCTGATCCCTGGACCCCGAAAGGAGCGGCGTCTAAAAAGGAAACTTGACGAGATACGGGTCAACTCAGCAACGCCTTCCAGCCAAGGGAACGCCGCCTAGTCAGTCATTCGGGCCCTTGGTTCCAGTCAGCGACAGTCGAGCCCAGCAACCAGTTGCTCGGACCTAAAAGCCAAGGGAAAACAACCAGACCGTGATATTTCGGGACTATGAGATTAGAAGGAAATTATTAGATGATGGAAGCAAGAGAGAAAATAGAACGGGAAATAGGATGGAGTCAGTATTCTGGTCGGTATGTTATGTCAAGGATATGGATGCTATGAAATGGATGCCGCCGTCTTGGGCGGAATGTTTGGTCTAATTATAACAATTGAACCTTTCATCATTTCATTTGGCAGAAAAACGCGCCCAAGCTGATGGTTTCAGCAACCAGGTTTCAAGTGCCTGCCCTGGGTTGTCGGTAGTCTTTCGGCCAAAAAACCCTTGAGACTCGGGAGACGGATTGCCGGTTTCATCTAGTTTCAAAACATTCACACAAATTTTGATGACATCCAGAGTCCAGAGCCACTCGTCACTACGACAGAAACCCTCACACATCACAGAGCAAGAAGGCAGAGGGTAACATAGCAAACGTATCTCTTACAAAAGTGTATAATCATAACTAAGCCTTCCTTCTAACCAACCAATAAGCGAATCCCCGGTCAAGAATCCGCACCCTGTCTCAACAACTATTACATGTTGAGGACAGGCATGGTGTGTGAACATGCTCCCTTCTAGATCCCTCAACACCACCCGGATTACCGCTCTGAGCCAATATAGTATTGATCGTAACTCAGAAGCTGCTGCCCTTACTCACGTCAAAGACCGCCAGGGCCCTGACACGAGCGTAGTAGCTTTGTTGGTCCCCCCCCTTTTACCCAATCATTTAGGCGATGTCGAGTTGTTAGCATCGCCAGCCGAAGCAGCTTGGAATCCACCGAAGCCGCCTCCCTGGCCACCTCCGAAACCACCTTTGCCTCCTCCGAAACCGCCGCCGAAGCCGCCTCCTTGGCCACCACCCTGGCCACCCTGACCCTGGCCGCCACCTTGAGCTTGGTCCTGACCTCCCTGGTTCTGATCTTGGTTTTGATCACCGCCATTTTGACCCTGGTTCTGGTCCTGGTTCTGATCTTGACCACCATTCTGGCCCTGGTTTTGATCTTGGCCACCGTTCTGGTCCTGTTGACCGCCGTTCTGATCCTGGGCCTGGTCTTGGCCACCATTCTGACCCTGGTTTTGATCTTGGTTGTTCTGGTTGCCATCGTTATTGCCTCCATTGTTGCCACCGTTATTTCCACCGTTGTTACCTCCATTGTTGCCACCGCCACCACCGACAGTGATGCGAACGCAGTCATCCTGAGCACCTCGCTGGGCAACAGGCATGAGGACGGGCTGATGGTTGGAGGCAGAAGACATGGTGCAGATACGGTAGTTGCCAGCAGGTAGGCCGCCGGTGACCGTGGCTGTCAAGAGGCCCTGGCCATTGCCAGCGTCGTTGACACCCTTGAAGAAGGCAAACTGCGAAGGGTCCAGGGGGGTGGTAGGGTTCAGAGAGTTGCCGGTGTCCTGGACGGTGATGTGGGTGTGTCCAATGACGTTACCGTTGCCATCAACATCTTGCGGGGCTGCGTAGTAGGTGGAAGTAGCGTTGGTGAAGGAACCAGGGGCAAAGTTGATCATCTGAACCGAGATGTCAAAGTCCTTGTTGGCGTCAATGTCGTCATTGTTCTGAGGCGTGGTGAAGACAGAGGAAACCATCTTGTCGGCAGCGGGAATCTTGCCCATGGCTACGAGGTATTAGTCAAAGGTAAGAAGGAAAAGCCCAAGTAGGAACTTACGAATTCCGTTACAGGAACCGGCCTGGTTCTGCTCGCCGTTGGTCAGAGTCTGGCCAGTACAGAAGTTGATGAAGTTGGCGTTGTCCCTGGTTTAGGTTAGTTGTGGTCGTGTCAAATATGATGAGATAGCACGTACGTTGCAGAGGCAGCTTGGCCGTCCTCACCAGGGTCGTTTCCGTCCTGCTGAGAGCCGGTCTGGATGTTGTTGGGGTCCAGAGTCGTGTCGCCGCCACCACCACCGTTGTTACCGCCGTTGTTACCCCCGTTGTTGTTGTTATTATTTCCCTGGCCTCCGTTATTACCGCCGTTGTTGCCTTGCCTTGACTCGTCACTTATAGAGGCCGCATCGCTCCCGCAGAAGATTATCGAGATCGCCCACCCTCCTCTGAGACCTTATGACTGAGCCAAAATGATGGTCCTTCCTCAGCAACGTGTTGTTGACCCCATCGGTGGCCCCCTCAAGAGTAAAGCCTATCCTCCTCCTATATCTTCCCCGCGAAGCTGCTCGACAAGTCACCCGGTATGGCTCCCAAGACGTCGACAGCCCGACATGCCGTCCCTTCTAGAACGGCTCCCTGTTGAGCTTCAGACAATGGTCTTGTCCCACCTGGACTACCAGACACTCATCTTCATGTCGACCGTAAACCGGCACTTTCACCGCCTGGTCGACCCTCAGCGAATGGCGGACCCGGCAGACAAGTTCCAGTTTGTCATGAGAGCAGCCAAGGATTTCCCACAACATCGACCCAGCGAAAAGGCCCAGGGCCAAGACCGCCAGCCGGGCAACTTTGAGTGCTACATCTGCTTCCGGGTGCGGACCCCCGAGCACTTCGACATGCTCCAGGCTCCGGAGGCATACTTTGACCCACACGGCCGCGTCGTATCGGATCGGAAGCCGCAGCCGGGGGACCGACGGAAGAGCGTGCGGCGGTACTGCGTGGAATGCGGGGTCAAGTGCGGACTTCACGCACCGTTTGACTGTCTGACGACCAAGATGGGCCAGGACCTTTGGGTATGCCGATGCCGGAAGGTGTGGCAGAAGCCTGAGTACCTCCGGTGCCCAGACTGCGGATCGAGCTGCCCGCTACGGCCCAAGAAAAGATGGTGATTCTGTTCCGAGCTTCTCCAACGGGACGAGAGGTGTCTCTAGGCTCCATACATTAGGGAATCTGAGTGGCGATAGTCTGGAACCTGATCGTCAGATCAAAGAGCCAGGAGGCCTTGTCTTGTTGGGAGGGCATGACGACAAGGGGGGACGAAACCTGGGAGTGAGACTCTGGAGATGCGAGACCAGGCCAAATCATGAATAGGAAGTGGTCAGAAGCATATGATTTCCTAGGCAGGACGAGGTTTCTATCCGGGGCGAGCGGGAGTGGACTTTTGATGGGCGCCAGAAACAGGGGACCTCACGGACAAAGGGCTTGGGATCGGATATTTAATTCCATGGGGTTTTGTTTTCCTATGTAATGGACTACGGCAGATTGTGTTGATGAAATTGGTTAGTGAAAATAGAGAGCAAAGATCCACGTCTTCATCTGCGTTGGAGTATCTATCAGTCACGGAATAATGACTGCGCTAGCCACGGCACGCCAACCTTAACAGGTGCATCCCTAACGCCACAGCTCCTCTGCATCCATGAATAAGAACAGGCCATGACAGATTCTGGTCTCGACTGGGCTTGAGGTAAAAGCATGGAAAATAAAAAATAAATAAAAATTGTGTCGCGGCGATCCCGGAAGGAGCGAAGGCCAGCGGCAGGTACCCCCATCACCTGACCTCACGCGGTTCATGGGTCTTTATCGTGCAACGTCGTGCGCATAGCACTTGTTCCTTTCATATTTGCCAGCCCTCTGCCCTTTTCTGAGGTGGTCACAAGGGCAGCCATGAGGGAAGCGAAGCTGACTGACCATGTTGACCCCAGGTTTTTTGCTATTTGCTTCCTCGCAAGGTGAAGTGAGGCGAGAGGAGGGTTGCTTGTTGTGGTGCACAATTATTTGCTCCGTCTTGTGTGGCCCCATTTCAGAAGCAAAGGGCTGGAAAGGGATGTTTGACTGCTCCCTTTTTTTTCTTACTCTGTCGCTTATTGTCTCTGTTGTTATTACGAGGCTTTCCCGTTGGATGCGTGCCATTTGGTAAAGGGAGGGCGGGACAGAAATTAACCCCAGACCATCACCTCAGATCTCTTCTACTCAGTGATTCACCTTCGCCTTTACCTCACTTGACCCTCAAAA
The DNA here is from genome assembly GCA_013623625.1 of Fusarium setosum. Classification (NCBI taxonomy): domain Eukaryota; kingdom Fungi; phylum Ascomycota; class Sordariomycetes; order Hypocreales; family Nectriaceae; genus Fusarium; species Fusarium setosum. The sequence continues at coordinate 42,990 of JABFFE010000245.1, read as the reverse complement.
CCACCTTTCAATTCTTATTCCGCCTTCTTTCTCGTCTTCTTCTTCTAGAATCCTGATCACTTGACCTTTCTTCTCCATAATTATCCATCTGCAGTCACCCGAAGCCCAATACTTGACGTCACCTGCACTCCTCTCTATCATCGCTATCATCTACAACATCACGAGAACACATTACGCTACACACGAATGGCCGCTGCTGATTCACATGTTCCCGACGAGCCTGTGCTCCATCCAATCTTGGCTTCCTTGACCATCGAAGACATTCCAGAACTTGATCTTCAAGTCAAGGAGTTGGCCACGAGTCATAGCCGTCCAGTGCCATTGAATACCGGAGGACCACAGGTGAGTTCCCTTTTATGATTCACTGCTTCAGCCCTCAGACAGAGTTAATCATCTTAGACCCCCGAGAAGGAGCCTGGGAATGCAACCGCGACGCCAATTCCCTCGAGCGAAAAGCCTCTCCTTTGCAAAGATGTTCTAGCACGAGACCAACTCTCGACATCACCAGAGAGCGTCGTCACTGAATACTTCGGCACCTCTGGCTCAGAGCCGGGCTTCACCTCAGACTCGGATTTCTGGACCGACGACGATGACGAGGACAACATCACCAACGAGTAGGGAATATCTGGCGTTTTTTCATGGTTCCGCGCCGGGTTATTGACGCCTCCTTAGATCTGTCCTCTGCCTGACGAGCCGAGGCGCCCGACCTCTCGACTCGACAGACACTCTCCGTCCTCTGCTGCCTCGACGTCTATCCTTCAAGCCTCTCGAGTCCGACGCCTCCCCCCTGCGACCCTCCTCTCCCACGCGGGAGCCACTGCCTACACCCGTCGCTGAAGAAGTCCCTATAACCCCCTCTGCCCTCGGCCCCTCGCCGGGCACCGTCATCTTCCAGAACGACTACTTCAGCGTGGCACAGTCAAACATCGCGGGGTGGGGCGCCTTTGCGGCTCGGGACCTCAAGTATGGAGACTTGATCCTCCACGAGAAACCCTTGTTCGTGGCTGACGGGAACACGCTGTTTGAAGAGTTTTCCAAGCTGAGCGCTGCCCAGCGCGAGGTTGCCTTGAGCCTACATGCGACTAGCACTTGCAAGCCGGAGACGCCTAGGATCCAGGCTATTTGGAAGACGAATAGGTGAGTTTTTTTTTTTTTTAATATGTGTTTTTTAAGGGGTGGCTATTGTCCTCAAGATAAAGAGGCAAATGAGGCCTTTGATATTTCAGTATTGAGGAATGCTTTCTTAACTGAATGGACTTCTTCTCTCTTAGTTTCGCCATCAGCACCGGCGACAAAGCAGGCCTCTTCCCCATCGCCTCGCGCTTCAACCACTCGTGCCGCCCAAGACACAACATCGACTACGCCATCAACCTGTCCGACAAGACCCTCATCATGGTCGTCCGCGCGCCCTTTATCCGCGCCGGCGACGAGCTGACAATCTCGTACGGCTTCGAGCGGACTCCCTCTGATCTCTTTTATAGGTTTGGCTTTAGGTGCCGCTGCGGAGCGTGCCCCGGCTATACCGACGAGGTTATCTGGTGATTTTTTTTCTTTTGCAAAGCACATGTTTTTTGGCGTTTAGGCGAGAAACTTTCCTCTTTTAGCGATTTGGGAAGCTCTTTTCAACATACTCCGCTCAGCATTTTACGCCAGTAAAAACACAGGTGTGCATTTACAGGACTGGCGTACAGACTCATCGTTCCAGTCCAGGCTAGGTTGCTTTGGGCTCGGGCTCAAGCTCACCGTTATCGAGTTGGATTCACTCGTTGGGAAAAGGGAGTTACACTACCTTGGCTCCGAAAAAGGGAAAAGAAAATAGGTGTGGTATGGGTGTCTTGGTTGTATTTGTTTCTTTAGCGGGCGAGCGTGGCGCTTGTGATACCCCTTGAGGCGACTACCAAAGTCGCGGTCAGAGGGAATCCCGTGGTACATCATCAGACAGACATACTCTCAGCGAAGCTCTAGCTACGAGTTGCGCAAATCAAAAACACAGAATGGGTGGAAAACTCATCAGGAAAACTTCGTATAGTCATTACATAAAAACATCATGACAGGCTCCTAAGCCATGACTTCACCTACTTCGCCCTCCTTCAACGCTCCAAGTAAAACCCGTGCTATATCTCTATCCGCCTTGTCTTCCATACTACCCATTTCATCCCATACAGTCTCGAGCCATTCTGCCGAGATGTCCGGCATCGGACCATCCAGGTACATACCCTCAAACTCACTCGTGCCGCTTGGTGACTCCTCTTGGATGGGGAAGAAGCCGTTGGTATCTGCTCCCAGGCCAGCTATGCCTGCTGAGGGAAGAATGTTTGTGTTGATTGGAATGTCAGCAGATATCTGTGAGCGGACCTGGTTACGCAGAGCCTCAATGGCTGCATCTTCCGTGCTCGACATGTTGGAGTCTGTTTGTGAGAGAGGAGAGTGATGTGAATCAGAGTCGGAGACAACTTGTTGACCAGCTCCTGATCTCCTGTCCGCCGTTGACCCTTGACGTTCCCTGGCCCCATTCACTTGTCCACCCGTGCGATTGGCTTCGATCAATGCCTTGAGTGGACTAGAGCCGCCCACAAAGAGACCTCGAAGACTCACAGGAAAGTCACCGTCTTCAGGGAGACGGCCCTTGCTGAGACTGACATCCAGGGCCAGTGCTAGTCGCAGGTAAGAACTGGGTTGCAAGGCCAAAATGTCGGTCCAGTCTGTGATAGTAGAATTCTTGTTCCCTTGCGAGTTGGAGTCATCGAGCTGTGCTAGGTTGACTACATGCCGCACAATCTCGCTGACCCAGTCGACGCCGTCGTATTGCGGCTGATATGTCTTCATCGCTTCGATGAGGATGTTGAGCCGGTGTTGTTTTAGGGCCGACGCAGCGTTTGCATCCAGGTTCTGATCTTTGGACGGCGTGGAAAGCTTGACATCCAATATGTTGAGAACAAGAGGCAAAGCAGTGCATGCGACGGCAGAAATGGGCAGCCACCGGGCAAGTTTCAAATGAACCAGTTCTTTCAGGCACTCAGTTACACCCGATGCAGCATCTTGGAGCTCGTGGCGGTTCTCGTGGATTGTCCATAGTCCTCGGGTCGTAGTGACGGAATTCGGGCCATCGCCGTTTGGCATTGCTGGGAGAATCGCAAGCTGCAGTATTTCGTGATGAGCGAGAACGACTCGTGAGGAATGGTAATACATGTACATGAGATTTGTGTACAGAATCACCGAGTCGTGCTGGAATTCCTTCTTGTTGCCGCTGGTGGCTTGGGATATCGGACTGCCTCCGAACAGGGGGAAGTGCAGAGTCGCAGACTTGTACCATCGCCTAAGTGCCGTTTTACAATCTTGGATGTAATTCTCGTCCTCAGGCTTTGGTCGTCGGCCCCAGCCAGGAGCATCATCTTGGGGGAAGACGAGTAGGAGAATATCAGTCAAGACAACGTAGAGCTCAACGAGCTGCGCCAGGATCTCTGCGAGGCTCTTCTTGGTCCCCAGGTTGTATACTCTCGATCGCTCGAATTCGTTCTCCAGATCGGCAAACCCAAGGACCGGGTTCGTGTCGAAATCGAAATGAGCCTTGGTGATTTGGATGGGTCGCCTCATAAGCAAGCCCAGCGTTCGATCTCGGATGACACAGCACCACCAGACCTTTTTGAGAATGTTCTGCTTTCGATGTTGCATTGGGTGCGTGGTTGAAGAAAAGACAGGCATGGCAGCGTAGTGGTGTGCTTCAGCACCCTTTGCATGCTGGATTGCCAGACTGAGCCAGGATGTGTTGGGGTGCCGTGTCGACGAGGGAGACCAGAAGGAGAGGAGCAGCGAGGCTTGCGCGATGGCCAGGGGCGAGGATTCCGACTCCATATCGTAGAGTAGTTTGGCTCGTCGATAGAAAGCTGCTCTCGCGACGCGAATATTCGGATATCCGAGTGCTTTGATAGTGCTGCGCGAGACGAAGTTGCAAGAGGCAAAAAGGATCGCTTGGAAAACCAGCAATGACATGCTTTCAGTGGGCATTCCTGTATTAGAATTGTGGCAGTATAGGTCCCAAAAGTCACCTTCATTGAGGAGGGGCAACAGCGGGTGAACATGGAGGAAGTACTGCTGGAGAAACTCGTCAAGCAACGTCCTCGTGGGCACTCGGAGACATCCCTGCAGCTCGAGGAAGTTGACATCTTGAGGCGGTATATTCGGAAGGTTGCCCATGCTCAAGAAGGGATAATACGAGTAAGTTACGTTGGCGGCGAATCCGGTTTGCGCATCGCTGTTGAAGGAATTACTGGACGTGTTGAAGTTGCTGGTCATCGGAGTAGGGTTTTGAATTGAAGGGACGGGGTGCGAGGCTATGGAAATGAGTTAGACATGGAATCCTGCCAAATGGAGGAAGGTGAGCTTACCGGGCGTTGAACTAGAAACATCTCGCGGTAACGGCTCCAGAATAGGCGGTTGAGGAACGACAGCATCTACCATGATGCTATCTCCCCGGTCGTCAATCTGAGTATCATGACTGTTGCTGGTCTCAGGCTGGTGTTCATGGCTTGGCTCTACGTGGGTCAGCTGGGGGTCGATTGCCGTCTGTCGCGACTTGACGACGGCCTCGGCAGACATTGATGAACAGATATGAGACTCGGTTGACTCGACGGGTGGGTTAGATGAAGTAGCGTTGTCGCCAGCATCTCGAGATCTCCGACTGCCAGAGAGCAAGCGAGTCAATAACGGTCTGGAGCGAGGGAGTGAGAGGAGACATACAGTCTGGAAGCTCTGCCGGTGACGACACAGGCCTCGCTGTCGAGGTAGCAGTTCATACAAGGACGGCCTCTTTGCGAGACGTCACAGCGGACCTTGCGAGCCCGGCATGAGAGACATGCCTTGGGAGCTCTCTTGCGATGCTTGGCCGGAGGCTTCGACTTTGGATCCAAAGCCTGAGGGTCAACAGATATAACCGCGGTAGCCATTGTGAAGAGCCACGGCAAGATGTCACGTCTCACGGAGTTTGAGGTATAGCTGGGGACTTGCTTAAGCGGGCAGTCGAGATGAAAGAAGGAAAAGAAGAGACGGGGGGAGGAGGGGAGAGGATGAGAAAATGGTAGATTTGGGGTAAGGATCTATTGAGAAGGAATGATCAACGCCATCCATGCCCCTTCCTTCCCCCCGGAGGCCATCTCGGTACTCACTCACTTACACGGAAGGCAAGAGCTGGAGGGGGGGAGGTGCAGAATGCGGGGTGTGGAGGTGTGCGGAGTATGGGGTAAAAAGGCCCTCTCTCTCCCCCCGTGTAGTCCGTCCAGAGGATGGAATCTTAGAGGCTCGGATCCCTTCATCTCAGCTCGATTCAGTCTTTGTCGTTGAACAAGAGTCAGAATCAATCTGCATCTCGCACATACCTGAGTCAGGGTGGTCAGCCTTGATTGCCTGTATCGGGTACGCTTTACCGTTGCCAAGTCGTCTAAAACGCGGGGGATGGTCCTCTTCTGCAGGACTGACTCATTAGCGTGCTGGTCACTGACATGAAATTTGAAATCGACTCTGACCGAGATTGCCGACGACGAGAGGGCGATATATTACACTTGTTACCTGGATACCATTGAGTGATGTAGTTTTCATCTTCAACTGCGACTACAAGAGAATCTTCATAGTCTAGACTCGATGCCACAAAGCGCGTTCATCACCCTCTCATATGACTATGCCCTTGAATTGTCCCTTTCAGCCCTCCAACAATGAATTGAGTCACCGGGGTGACATGTTAGACCAAGTAGCAAGCCCGCGACCTGCAAATCTATGGTTCAGGGTAAGTCAATGTCAAAAGGGAATATCTCTATCCGCCACCTACCTACCTATCTACAATCTTTCAGTACGTACTTGTATGTTCGTGCTTTCTATTATATCAGTAAGCCCGTGTGTTGTTTGTGAACTAGTATCACACTGCGAATCTTTGTCAGCCGCTTCATACTGCCGGGTTTCGCCATTCACCCAAGTATCTTGAATAAGACGCTCGACTTTTCACAATCCATCCACAGCGGCTTTGTGAAAGAACCAACATTATCACTTTTATACCAAGATATTATATAGTTCACTTGTTCAAGCTTGGTATATAAACCCCCAACTTAATCAACCCGGATTTGCTTTCAAATTCACCAGGTCAAAAGTCTGGGTGGATGAGGCTGTGTTCCCTCGCAACAAACCATCGCCACGCTCTGCGCCACCAAGAGATAGGCAACGCCTACTTGGACCTATTATTTTACCGGCCAAATACGAGTTTATTTGATCTGCATAGGCCGAATATTGTTGGAGATGATTATTCCTCCCTGTGGTTGGATGCCTCGCACCGGTCCCGCCATGCTCAGTTGCCGAGTGAGTCAAACATAAGCAGAGTCCGAGGCTTCACCCAAAGTCCACAAACAGCAGTGAATAAAAACGGGCTGCTTCACCATGGCAAAAATGCCCATTCACACAGAAGTCTACAAACTTCTTGTTTGCTCAAGATCCTCAAAACACCTTCACGCCTATTCAATGCCTTTGTCTTCACTCTCTCGCCTATCCTTCCGACTTGACCACCTTCACGCACGACCTGTTCTATAACGAACCCACCGAAAAGTAATGGACGTATTCCAGCTCGTTGAGGAACATCGTCCTGATAGTGTGACCAGCTGGTCATGCTGCCAGGACGGCGACTCTGGGGATGATGTCCTCTGGTTCAACTTTACCAAGCTCGTCCTGAACCTGCAGCTTTCATCGGACCATCAGCAGATGACCTTGTGTCGAGTAATCGACACAGATGGTCTATTTCCCAGAAAAAGGATCGACCCTGTTCGCGAGGAAGTGCGTCGCATCATCAAGACGGCACTCGGCGATGGATCATCTTACGCAAGAGAATTCGACCTGGAGATCGCCATCCTACAAGCCCTCGAGACCATCTGTGACCTGGAATTGGAGTTCCTGCCCAACCTTGGCCTCGGAAACTACGACAAGGGATGGGCAGCCGGTGAAGTCTCCGACTGGAACGAAGTCATCAACAACCCTTACGGTCTCGACGTGTCGACCATCCAGGACACGGCATTCGACATCCTCGGCAAGACCCCCGAGCAACTCATCGCCGACATCCCCAAGCAATGGCGTGTGATCCACATGGAGTCTGTCCTGCGGCCTGATCTTGTCAAGAGGTACTGGGCGTACAAGCAGTCTCTGCGCAGGAAGCTTGAGTCAGGAGAAAGTCGACTTCGAGATAGACTGCCCCCCCATTCACAGCTCGGGGGCCGTGTTCGAGCCCAGTTGAGCCACGACGCCATCATTGACGACATGGTGACCCCCCGGATAACCTACCATGGAACTCCACTCCGGTCCGTGGCATCCATCGTCCGCTACGGGTTCAAGCTGCCTGGCCATGTCGTGAGCGGCAAGGTTGTTGCCTCTCCCAGGACAGGTATCGCATACAAGCGAGGCATCTACTCCTCCCAGGCCCCCTTCTACGCCCTTTCCTTTGCCTCGGGCCAGCGGGACACGACCCCCTTGGGCGTTCTCCCCAGCATGCGTCTCTTTGTCTGCGCGACCATCATGGGGCGGACGTATACGAACCAGGACGGGCAGGATGCAGTCCACGGACCCCTGGTTGAAGGCTACGACGCACATTTCGACGGCAGCTTTGAGTACATCGTCCACGATGAGCGAGCTATGCTGCCCTGCTACGTGATTCATCTCGATCTTGGATCCGAGGCGGCCAAGCAGGCTCTCAAGGAGGCCCAGTCACGCCCCATGGAGTATTACTCCTACTTCAAGGAGCGCAAGAAGCAGCGCCCCGAGGCCAAGAGCACGGCACCTGGGGATATCCAACGAGAAAAGGAGGCTAGAAAGGCAGCTGCTATGAAATGGTTCCCGTATGGTTTCGGTCCCGCCACCGGAACCAAGTTTGTCATTGAAGAGGTCGGTGAGATCTCGGACGACGAGGAAGAGTACGGCGACTGGCAGGCTGAGAAACACGCATTCTCCAACAACTACCTCAATAGGACCGGGATCTGGGAGGAGGATGACCAGTACTACGACGACTTTGATGAGGAGGGGAATCCGATCAAGAAGAAGAAGGGCTTGCTGATGGACCAGTACCAGCATGCTACACGTTCGTCTTCGCAGCGTGTCTGAGACAAGAATGTGTCATGTTCAATTGGGATGTCAGGATACGCCTCATGACGAATATTGCATTTCACGATTATAGCAGCGCCAGGGGTCTTATACCAAGCTGGTAAAAGTAGCGGGCAGCTTACTGTCCCTTGCCAGATACCTGATACATTGAAACGAATTGTATTTTGTTCCATCTAGTTTCCCAAACGCCGTGCCATGCATTCCACATCCAATAGTCTTACACCACTTAATCCCAATACCTGATTTCACCATCCATACCCGCCGTCACCACCTTGCTCGTCTCCTGCGGATGCCACTTGACACAGGTGATGGCCTGGTTGCCAGCCTTGAGCTTGTGGTACATCTTGCACGTCTTCCAGTCCCAGAAGCACACATAGCCGCCCGAGTCACCCGAAGCAAGGAACTGTCCGTCTGGGCTGCAGTCAAGGTCGACGCCCAGACCGGCGTTGTTGTGTCCACGGTAGCTCTTCTTGCGGTTCTGACGGAACTTGTCGTTGGCACCGTACACCAGGATCTGGTTATCGGAGCTCTGGTAGGCGACGTATTTGCCGCTTGGGTGAGGAGCTGCGCGTGTCATGGGGTACATGTCCGGCTCGGCGATGTACTTGATGGGAACGGGAATATTGTAGTCCCATGCACGCAGAGACTTGTCGTCGGATGTCGTCATGAAACGTCGATTCTCATCAACAAACGTGATGGTGTTGATGGCCGCCAAGTGGTGATCGTACTCTTGAACAACCTCGTTGGGTGTCCGGATATCGAACTGAACGATCTTCTTGTCCGACATACCCGCCAGGAATTCGTTCGCATGCTCGGGATCAGGGTTGAACTTGATGACGTGGGGTGTCTTGCCGGTCGTGAATTTGCTGACACAAACACCCTTCTCGGTGTCCCAAAGCTTGATCATGCGATCATAAGAGGAGGACAGGAACTGTGTGCCAGAGGTATTGAAGCAAATGTCGGAAAGGGCCTTGGAGTGTCCAGAGTATGTCCGCAGCAGCTCCCGCTCGTGGTACACGTCAAAGATCTTGACAGTAGTATCGGCGCTGGCTGATAGAAGTAAATGTCCCGAGCCAGGGAAGAAGCGCAATGCGGTAACGGCCTTGGAATGGTTCTTCCAGGAGTGGATCTGCTTCTTGGGGATATAGTTGGTGATGCTCCCCACGTCCTTCCGCAGATCAACGTCCAGATCCTGGGGAACGTGCATGTATGTCCTGCCTTGGTAGTCGTACTCGGCCGAGCCGTGGAATGTTGTCGTCTCGTCGCCCATCTCTTCAGCTTCCTTTCGCCGCTCTAGCGCCTTTTCTGGTGCCTTGACCACTGTTCCGCTTTCAACAACCTCTTCCTCCTCTTCCACAATCTCATACTCTTCATCGCTTGCGAGTTCCTCATCTTCCCCCACTACTTCGTACTCGGGTCGCTTGTATTTGGCCCAAGGTCCGACGTAAGAGCCGGGACCTTCTGCAATCGTCGCGCTGCCCTTGCTCTCTCGTGAAGCCCGTATCCTCGCGGCCTCTGCTTTCTGTTCTGCGTTGGTCTGGTACTCCCTCTCTGGACCTCCTCGTCTCTCCACGGCGCGATGCTTGCTTCGAAAGGTGTGTTCGCTGACATAAGTCTCCTCCGCATGGCCGGTCAAGACATTCTTACGTTTCAGAGCATTCGTTTCGTCCTTGAACGGGTTCGCAGGGCCGGCTTTGGGGCGCGACAGGTCCTCGGCGGAGTAGGGGACCACGGCATGATCAGGCTCGGCTTGTTCTCGAACAATGAGCGCATCTTGAGGCGCCATATTTGGCGGGTATTCGCCAAAGTCCGCCATGTTGAAAAGGGTCGGCGCCGACGTGTTGTTTCTTTATGTTTGTATGTCGCAAGTTGGGCGAATCATCGCGAACCGCGCTGGTTCTTGGTCGCGAAAACTGGCGAGTCACGTGACTATGATCGCATCACGCATGTGAGACCTCTGCAGGTTGACAGAGCAGTTTTAATTGATACGAAGAAACTTTAAAAATTTTGATCATAATACAAATACAACGAATAGTTCACAAGTTTCGCGAGGAGCTTCGCAAGCTATCTCTGTCGTTCGGTCATTAATCAATTATCACACCAGGGCGGTTGCTGCAAGGATAACCGAGAGGCCAGTAATGCTCGATGCCTCAGTCTCCTACAGAACATGCCGCCCACCGCCTTCATGAAGTAATCAACCAGAGCGCCAGCTGGCATGATACCAGGATATATACGCCAAGCCCGCCTCTTTAAACCCGTCATCAATCTATACCATCTTCCACTCGTTATGTACTGCCTCGGCAGGTTCATATCTTCTCATCGCGTGACTTGGTTGACTCGGCTTTGGGGGTCATCAGCCGAGTTCGACCAGTTGGGTAAACTCTTGTAGTCCGTTCTGTCCAGGGCAGATGGTGTCTGGTACCAGTCATGATCGGATCACAACTCATTCGTACGCCACCTAGGAAGACTCGTCTCGGATGAGAGCGACGATCATGCTGTAGAGGTAGAAGAAGAACATGACTAGGTGGAAACCGAGCTTGAAGAAAGACTCCTGTTTTTGGGTTAGAGCTGCGCAGTATGGCTCGGGACGTTATCGCGTACCTTCTTATGGACGTTGAGCTTGCGGAAAATCTCAGTCGCATCAAGCAGGTGGGTGTTGTCAACGATCCTAAAAACTCGTCAGTATATCGTCGCGGGACTGGTTATCCGAGAGCCGTACTTCTTGACGTTCCAGCCAAGGAGAGGCAGGTTGAGGATGAGAGGCACCCAGTAGCCGTTGATGAGGAAGAGGAAGGTCAGGAAGCCGTGCACCGCAGCCTCGGGGATGATGTAGGTGTTGAGTCGGTTGCAGAGGTCAATCGGGTTGATGTAGTCACTGTCATTGAATGCGATTAGCTTCTATCCTTCTGTTCCGTTGCAGAGATGCGCATCCGAGGCGCAAAGTTTGACGCCCAACGAAGCAGGGCCAGGGCAGGGTAGGGGTTGGCCGCGACATACCATTCCAAGTCGCTGTACATGATGGTGAAGAAAACCTGTAGAAAGAGGTTGACGGCGTTGATGAGCACCGACAACAGGTACAACCAAGCTTCTCCAGACATCATGGTGGGCTACGGTGTGCGAGGACGGGGAGATGGTCGAGTCGGGATGGAGAAGTCGGTCGAGGACAGCTGTTTGTCAAGCTCTGTCACAAGCTGCTCGTCGGTGCGCGCGGTACAAGGGATAGATAGATGGACAGCCTCGTCGAGGGGAGCAAGCAGTTGTTCACGCAGGTCAAGAGTCAAAAGACGCGCACAACCTTGCAGCGAGGGGGAGACAGAGAGTAGAGAGGAGGAGAAATCTGGTGGCGGGCAACGGATGGTGTGGTGGTGGTAGTGGTAGCGGGTGGTGAGTTTTGGTGGTGGAGGTGGAGGTGGAGAGGACGTGGAAGTGCTTCCCAGATTAAAACTAGCGGCGATGATGGAAGCGGCTCGCGCTTGGTGGACGGGCACCTACCGAGGAAAGCTGGCTTTCTGTGCGCTGTCGCTGTCTGGGCTGGCTGCAGAAACGACCCCCCTGCTACTCTACTGTACTTGGGCGGGCCTTGCCTTGTTCCCCTGCAATGGAAACGCCTTCGGTGGCGGATGGCGTGGCCCATGGGCGCCTGCATGTGGCTGGGAGGTTCCCGTCTGGACTTTTTTTGCACTCTGCTTGGTTGACGGACTGCTGAAGGGTCCGGGCGGATGTGGTTGTGAGAGCTGCCAGCCAGAGCCATTTGCGTCACTCCACAGACATGCCTGCATCCGGGGATAAGCTCGTCTCCGGACGGGCCCTGGACCATGATGCAATGAAATGAGCCGACGAAAAATGTCAGGCTGATACCCACTGGTCTATGGACCTTGAGGAATTCTCGGGGTTCACATGTTTCCAGATATAAACCAAGGACATCTGCTCCGTAATAACAGAGGCTGACTTGTGCCCATACCGAGGCGAGTCATGTTGTATTTATTCTTTGGCATCACCACATCAACGTTCAACTCCAAACATCACGCTTCTCCTATGCACCACTCCGGCATTCAACCCGCTCATCAACCCCCAAACTCCTAACTAATAGATACATCAGACACGCGGTATAGTCTTGGCTCAACCTCAGTTAGCCTCCGCCGTCGCGTCTCCATTTTCAGAGCCCGGCATTGGTAGTGCACCACCAGGAGAATCCTCCAGTCTCGCCGTCAGGATCTCAACACCATCTTCAGTTACGAGAAGGGTATGCTCTGTAATATGCGTCAGCTTGTATAGTCCCTGCGTTTTCTAACATCAACTTACCAAACTGAGCCGTCAACTTGCCATCAATGGTGGTGCTTGTCCAGTTATCTGGCCAGGTAATGTCACGGTACTTGCCCAGCGCAATCATCGGCTCAATGGTAAAGGTCATGCCGGGCTTGCACTCGCCAACCGTCTTATTCTTGGCGTAGTGGGGGACGTTTGGAGGGCAGTGGAAAAGCTTGCCAACGCCGTGGCCACAGTAGGTTCGGATGACGCTGCAGTTGTTCTTCTTGGCGTGCTTCTCAATAATGTTGCCAAACTCTCGGATCAAGGTACCAGGCTTCACAGCCTTGATCGACTCTTCCAAGCATTGCCGTGCCGTCTCGACCACACGAACAGTGTCGGGATCAGCCTTTGCCCTGTCGCCAATGTAATATGTCTCGTTCAGATCTGCGTGGTATCCTTCGTGGTAGAGAGATACATCGATGTTGAGAATGTCGCCGTCGAGCAGAACACGCTGATCGGGAATACCGTGACAGATGACTTCGTTAACGGAGGTACAGCATGACTTGGGGAAATGGTTGTAGTTCAGGGGAGATGGGTAAGACTGTCTTGCAGTTAGCAATCACTAGAGCACCTCGTCTTGTATCAAATCCAGGTCGCTGCGCAATACATACGTTCCGCTCGATACAGGCCTTGTGGACAATCTCGTCAATGTAATCAGTCGTCACGCCAGGCTTCGCGGCGGCGGCGGCAAGGTCAAGGACCTCTCGGGCAAGTTGGCAGCTCTTTCGCATGGCATCCTGGCCCGCCTTGTCGAGAATATCAATCTTGTTACGGTTGGTAAGGGAGCGGCTGTACTTGGGGTTGCCGTCTTGCCACCACACGGGATGAGGGATCGACTTGGGGAGCGTTCTGTGCGGCGAAAGAGGATAGACGGGTCGCAGGGAGCCAGAGTAGGGGAAGTTGGGAAACGGATTGTAGTAACCGGTAGCTGGATCTGGTAAGATTGCTTTCGGAGCCTTGAGGTGGTGGAGGATATTACTCTGCGACTTGTGCATGGTCTTGTGGATGCCCTACATGGTTGTTAGCTGGAGTCCTTGTCGCATTCGAGTCTATCCACATACCCAGTTCTTCTTGAAGCAGTCCTGGGAGCAGAAGAAGCTGTCCTTAATTCCAAGCTTCAGGCAGGTCGGGCACTGCAGTGATCCGGCGTCATTGTCGCAGTCGGCACCCATGCACTTCTTCTTGGCGGGGGGTTCCTCAGTCATGGTGATGGTATTGGTGGGATGTTCTCGAGGGGAAGGAGGAGCGAGTGTTGAAGGAAGAGCGGAATTGAGAGGAAAGCCGAGTCGCCTTGGTGGAAAGAGGTATCCAAGGAAGCAGTGTGATCATGAAGCCACGGTCATACGCGTAATGTTGAGCAATGGTGGACTCGTCTCGCCAGCCTTAAATCTCGTGGTGTAACTTTTTCGAGGGAGCCAAAAAGATCGCCTGGAGCCCCCAGCTGTTGCGGGCTGATAAGGCCAATCCCGATAAGGGTAAGCGCGTGCAGTGGTCAGCGAGAGCACGTCCATCAAAAGGCGCTCAGAAGCAGGGTTTGGCTTAACAGCTCCCAGGCTGCTGACGGTTCTACCAAAACGGTTCAAAAACGGAGGCTCTTTGCGGTAGGTGGGGGAAATGCCATCCCCTCGTCCTCCACCTACGCGGTACCACTTGGAGATCTTTCATGTACGCATCGCCTATATCACAAATTCTTACACAGGCAACTACCGATCGAGTTGCATTACCAAGTTTAGTGAGCTGCGCTGGAGAGTAACCAACATTTTTAGCTAAGATCCGGAGGAGGTGTTCAACTGTTTTAGTGCCCGACCTTGGGTAGATCAGATCCTTTCGGGCGCTTCCTACAGATTTCCCCAGAGGACGACGTACCTACACCACACGACAACGCCGACTGTCTGCCAACGATCCAGCAGTTTGCACTTATGTCAACTTTAACAATCTACAATGTGAACTTGATGAATCTCTCAAGTAGGAGTTTCATTGCTTTCCTCATTTGATGCAAGCGTAGTACTGGCTTGTAAGTCCTCGAAAGGATCTTCTCGATGAGTTATCTATAAGCACAACAGCCTACATAGGAAAAAGGAACCGCATCGCCTAAAGATGACTGGATCATTTCCCTTCTTTACATTAATAAGCCCGCGACATCGGTCTTGGGTCTGCAGTTGTCCAGCTCTCAATCAATTAATTCCTGGGTGGATAAAAGTGGGGATACTTCCGGGCGACCGCCGCTACGTTCCGGTTTGATGCAAACAAAGCGGCGTTATCGGGGCGCCGGCTCTTCCATACAGTACCTGCATGGCAACTTGTTTAAAAGTCTCTCCGATTCTGGAGGCTCCGTGTCTCCGTTCGTCCTTGACAACCTTTCCAGGACCCAAAGATGGGGAAGCCTCAGAAGATTGTCGTTGTCGGCGCTGGACCCGTGGGGTCGCTGGCGGCTCTGTATGCTGCGCAGAGGGGCCACGAGGTTGAGGTTTATGAGCTGAGACCTGGTGAGTTGCTGTGTTTCGTTTCTCTCAGGTGCATAACTCTATGTTGGTCGCGTGCGACAGTCAGTTGGGTTGTTACAAGATGGAGCAGCCTTTTCGAACACCAGGACTTGGCTATTGACTGTTTCTTGAACTGACGAGTTTCCTGCTGTTCTTCAATTTATTTCAGAAAGGCGCATCTGTTAACTGACTGGTCTAGACCTCCGGGATCCCGGTACTATCCCACTCAACTTCACAAGATCCATCAACCTCGCCATTTCGGAACGCGGAATCAATGCCATGCGCCATGCCGGCCGCTCAGATCTCCTCGACTATGTCATGGAGAGCACCATTCCCATGCGAGGACGCATGATCCACGGCAGAGGCCCGACAGGAGCTCTATTTGAGCAGTCTCAAGACTACGACGTCAAAGGACGGGTAATGCATAAACTAATTGCCTCAACCTGTTGGAGTCTATCTAACGCATTCGCAACAGGCTATTCACGCCATTGACCGCGCCGGCCTCAACAAGCGGCTCCTCAACATCCTCGAGAGCATGCCCAACGTCAAGCTCTTCTTCAACCACAAGCTCACGGGCGCAGACTATCGCACGTGCAAGGCTTGGTTCGAGGTGACCGACGGCAACTCACCCAAGGGTTCTCGGCCCAAGGAGATTGACATTTCGTTTGATCTCATGATTGGCGCCGACGGGGCGCACTCTGCTGTTCGCTACCACCTCATGAAGTTTACTCGGATGAACTACCAGCAAGAGTACATCGACACTCTGTGGTGCGAGTTCCAGCTTAAGCCTGTCCACACAGACGACACAAAGGATCCAGCCTCAAAGTTTAGAATATCGCCCAATCATTTACACATCTGGCCCGGCAAGGACTTTATGTTTATTGCCATTCCCAGCGATGTAAGTCTCTGCCAATCATAGAACTCGTCTTGTGCTACTAACGCTTTGACTTAGGACGGCTCATTTACATGCACGCTCTTCATGCCGAGCAGCGAGTTTACACAGCTGGAGAACAACCCATCCAGTCTGCCATCCTTCTTCGATAAACACTTCCCCGGCGTGTCGAACTTGATCCCCGGTGACGAGCTGATCGAGTCCTTCAACACCAACCCTCACCTCCCGCTTATCAGCCTCAAGTGCAAACCGTACCACTACGGCTCCTCCTGCGTCATTGTCGGCGATGCAGCCCACGCTATGGTGCCGTTCTACGGTCAGGGCATGAACGCGGGAATGGAGGATGTGCGCATCCTCTTTTCAATTCTAGACAAGCATGCCCAGATCGATGAGTCCAACGACCCGACGAGCGAATCTACCACAGCATCTGCGCCTGCCTTCCAGAGGTCTCTGGCGCTGGCCGAGTACTCAGCTCTCCGTCCAGCTGACGCCCACGCCATCAACGACCTCGCCCTGCAGAACTATGTGGAGATGAGAGCATCCGTTCTCTCGCGCCGATACCGGCTGCGCAAGTTCCTGGAAGAGTTTATGAGCGTACACTTCCCGCGTCTGGGCTGGCAGACCAAGTATTCCCGAGTGAGCTTTAGCAACGAGGGCTACCTCGATGTCATCAAGAAGAGCGACTCCCAAGGCAAGACACTCGTGCGGAGTTTCTTTGCCCTGGTTGCCAGTCCCTTCCTTGTTACAGCGGCTGTCTTTGGGTACAAGTATCGCCGGTCGCTTGCCCACATCATCCATGGACTCCGGCATTTGGGCGACCATGCTTGAGGGTACAACTCTTGGGACAATTGATAGGGCTTGCTCCCCTCTATTCACGACTTTTCGGTCGCAAGGAAGCGAATACCGAAATCTGAAAATGAGAAAAACTGTACAATAGATATGCTTTGAGTCATTTGACTGCACGAATTGGTTAGCCACCTCGGGTTAACGGAACCAGGATCTCAGCTTGTACAATCACACAAAAGTTCATGCCCATTGTTCATCTTCAGTATCTGTGACATTATCGTTCTCACCTTAATATCCTAGGGTTCATGATGCTCTGTAACCGCAATGAGTTGGGCATATCTGACTACAGTGACCCTCAGGTTTCGGTGAACATATACGGCCTCAACCAGCCGTCAACCTCCAAGACACCCACCCAAGTCGCAGTCCCCAGGATTGATTTAAAACTCGGCCAATCAATTGCCCGCCATTGATTGTCCTTCTCAACCTATGGTTTCCTAAAACTACTCACCCATAATCTATCCTAGCCATGCGTCAATGGGATGATATGCACATATCGAATCGTCGTGTGCCAGCTACCAGCTTAGTCATCTTTTCGCGATTCTGAAATTTTGGGCTACTCGTCCAGACACCACCACGCTTGACAGACCTCATTGTGATAGCCCGGCACTCCGTCGCTCTACACTCCCGAAAATCGGCGGCGGAAGTTCTGTTTCTGGTCAATTGGTAATATTATATCCTGTACTTTTGGCCCGGTCCCTAGAAACGCAGAGGTGAGTTCACAAGCCAACTTCAGCCATCCTCCGTGACAGGAGTCGCAAAGAGCATGCTAACAAGATCTGTCCATGAGCAGACCGGAAACGAGCCATTCACCGACTTGACCGAGCGTCTCGAACCCCCAACGAGCTCCTCGAGCCCAATCGCCCACCATGCCCTCCATCCTCAACGTCGCGAACATGTGTTCGCACCTCCAAAACGCCTCCAAAGCCCGCCTCGGCATCACATCCGTCAAGAACTGCAAGTACAACCTGCAGCTCGCCCTCGCACTCCACCGCTCTGGCTTCTTCTCCGCCGTCTACCGCGCGGGGCCCAACCCCCCGACCCTCGAGCAGATGGTCTCGCAGGCCCCCGAGCCCGTCACCAACGCAAACGTCGCTACCATGCGCCTGTGGCTGGGCCTCAAGTACTGGGAGGGGAAGCCTGTGCTCGGGAAGGCGAACGCTATCAGCACACCTAAGCGTATCATGACGGCGAATATCCAGGAGCTTGCTAGGTTGACGAGGGGCTTCCCTACAAAGGTGGATGGTGGTGTGGTGCCGGGACTGAACCTCGGCGAGTGCATGTTTGTGTCAACATCAAGGGGCGTGCTTGAGGCTCGAGAAGCGCTGGCTCGAAAACAAGGTGGTGTGTTAATGTGCCGGGTGTCATGAGCAATGAGGATATTTGGATTATGTCTGGTATTAGTGCCTGGGGCGGATAAGCCCCAGTGCTTTGTGTGATACGATAACTAGGGAAGCCTGTATAACTAGATGAAACGTCCTTGCAAGGACATTTGTGTATCAAAAATCTCGAAATGGGTAACTGTTTGTCACCAGTGTTTTGTTATTCCGCCATGTCCCTCACATATGCTTCTTGACAATATGCGGTAAAATCACCATTCGCCTTCGCTTAAACAGGTATCTATACAACTCAAAAAGTACACCCCCTTCAGCTCAATGGCTAAATTCAGCCCTTTTGTATCTCCACAATCTAGTATTCAGTTTAGTCCGCCTTGGCAATGTTCTCAGCCTCCTGCTTCTCCTCGCCGGTCTGTCCCTCCGTAGTATCCTCCTCTTTTCCGGCTTCAGTCTTGGGTTCTTCCTTGGTATCAATCTTGTTTACTTCCTCGTTCTCAGCAGGCTTCTCAGCAACTTCAGTCTCAGGAGCGGGCACGGAGTCCGTCTCCAACGGGGGGACCACCTCCGCCTTTGTCTCGGCCTCGGGCTCAGGAGCCACAGTCTCCTGTGTCTGTTCTACAGAAGGGGCCTGAGCAGAGTCTTCCTCCGGCAGAGGAACCACATCCGAGGTTTCCTTCTTCTCTGTTTCCGGCTCGGACGCAGGGGTCGACTCCTTAGGCTCGTTGTCGATGGGCTTCTCAGGAGCCTCTTCGGCATTCTCAGTAGCGGGAGCCTTAGAAACCTCAGCGGGCTCGGCCTCCTCCTTGGGCTGTTCAGGAGTCACGGGTCGAACTTCCTCCTTCTTTGTCTCCTTAACTGGCTCCTCAGAGACCTTGGCTTCAGCGGCCTCCACCTCATGTTGAGCGGGTTCGGCAACCTCCTCGGGGACCTCGGTGCTTGCAGTCTCCACCTTGGGCTCTGCAATAGCAACAGGTTCAGGCTTCACTTCCTCCGTCGCGGGCTTTTCCTCGGCCTCCTTGATAGTGTCAACAGGAGCCTCAGAGGCTTCTGACTTGGAGCGCTCAGGAGCGCTCTCCTCGGCAGGGGCAACGGTGACAGCCGGGGTAGGCTCAGCGTGCTTCTTAAGAGGCTTCTTGGCGCTTCCTGGCGGCTTAATGCTGCTCTCACGGCGTGAAGCAGGGTCGGTTCCTGAAGACGAAGGCCTCTTGGCCGTCCTCCTAGGCGGCGTGGTCGGCGCCTTTTCGGTTGTCTTTGACGACGAAGCTTGTGTAGGTCGCATCATACGAGCCAAGAAGCCTTCGTCGACTGGTGCCTCCTTTTTGGTGCCAGGATGATCAGAGCCCTTCTTTGGAGGGGGTCCCAGGCTTGGTCGTGAGCGGCTGATAGTCGAACTCTGACGCTTGATGGTTTTTCCAGCGGTGGCACTTGTCCCTGTTGCGGAGACGCTGGCCCTGCTAGGAGATCGAGCAGAGACAGTGAGATTCTGAGAGCTGGCCGAGGGTCGGACCTGGCGACCGGTCTTGGCACCCGAGGAGGCAGTTGGGGCCATGAGAGAAGCAGGGAGATGGACCGGTTTCGTGGGAGACTTGGGCTTTGGCTTGACGAAACCAGTATCGCCGGCCGCAGCCTTGAGCGGCTGAGGCTTCTTGCCTGCACTCGCAGCTGTGGGCCGAGTGAGCGAGGAGCTGGCCCTTGATGCCGGTCTCGTCTCCTTCTTCGGTGCCAGCTTCTCCTGAGGCTTGGGGGCTGGCTTCGGTTCGGGCTTGTGCGTCGCACTCGTAGGAGTCTTGGTAGCAGAGGGAGACTTTGCCGGGGGTTTGGTGGTGGGCTTGGTCGAAATCGTGTTTGGTCGTGTAGTAGTCTTCTTAGGAGCAGCGACCTTTGCAGAGGTTGCCGAAGCTGGCTCCTTAGGCTTCTCGACCTTGGACTTGCCATTGATAGCTGCAGGAGCTGGTTTAGGCTTCGTTTCTTTTGTTGGGGAGGCTGGAGCAGGCTCTGCGGGCTGCAATGAAGGCGCGGGCTCCTCCTCATCTACCTTCTTGTCAGGGTTGACGCTGGGCTTGTCGGTGACGGCGCCGACCTCCTCGGGAGGTGTCTTGACATTTTCGACAGGCTGGCGAGGCGACTCGGGAATGGTCTCGTGCAGGAAAGACTTGTTTCCTCGTACTACCTCGTCGGAAGCCACAGAGCCCGCCTTATCGGGGACGGTCGAAACGGATTCTGCGTCGGTCTCCATGCTTAATCGACGACGGGAAACGCTGGATTCGTGGCTGGGATCTCTTCGCAAACCTATCCTCCCATCCTTTTCAATGGCGACAAAGTTGGTTCGAACTTTGGAGAGCGGTCGAGGTGAGTCAACTCCGTTGGCGCCTGTGGAGAAAAAAAAAACAGGTTTTTGATCAGCAAGGGGGCTTTTCAAGGGGGAGAGAAGGACACGGTTGAAATGACGCTGGGGAAGGCGGGAAGACTAGTGCGGACAGCTCCCTCCGGGGCAGCAGGTAGTAGAGCTGTAAGAGCAGCAGCCACAGGCCAGCTTCCCAAGTGCAAAAGCAGCAAGTATTGCAACAGCTTCTAAATCGCAGGGCCGCACCAGATCATGGCAAACATTCCGAGTTCATGACAACCTGATGTTGTGAGGAGCGGGTCGGTCGTACCTGGGACGGGAGTGGACGCGCCGGACGATCGGCCTCTGTCGGGCGGGCTCGTGTCGCCTTTGTTCTCGAACATGGCACGGAGGTTCTTGACCTGACTCATGGTTGCTGAGGGCAGCGAAGGCGGCTTGAGGAGAGGAAGAGCTCGGTCGGGAGACCTCGAGGTCCTGGGAAAGGGTCGTACAGTTCAGCAGGATGCGTAGGGTCGGAGTTGATGGTGATAGGGATGGGGTTGGGATGGGATGGGATGAGGTGTTGTCGGGCTGGTTATGAGTCCCCAGGCCATACACGGTTGCACAAGCACACGGCACAGGCAGCTCGGGGGCGTGTTAGTGGATTGAGGGGGCCTGACGGACAGGGGGTACCAATTGAAGCTGGTCTAGCGAGGTAGTGCAGCAGGCGTTTCAGTGCTCTAGGGGTACTTGCCAGTGAATGTATCCCATGCTGGGTCTGAATTCGGGAGGTGGAGGCCAGGGACCGGCACCCGCTGGAGTGGTCGGGCTGTTGCGCTGGGCTGTTGCAGAATAATAGGGGTCAAGATCAAAGGATGGAGTCGGACAAGCCGTTCAAGCACTGCATGTTGCCGTGATATTGAATGGATGGCTAGCTATTTGTTTGTCAGGGACAGTAAAGTTAGGTTAGGTTACCAGACAACAAGCTCGGCAACCAGCTCATTCCATGTAGGCAAACACAGACTGAAAGAGACTTCACTCTACTCAGCAACGGGGACGTTATCGCCACACAATTGACTTCTATCTAGACAACGACCGAGGTTGCTCGGTGACATGCCCGCCGCATCCTCATTCAATAGACGAACAAGAGATGGGTTAGGTCCGAGGGGGGCTCACCCAGGTATGCGGCGGGCTCACAACGCCCAGGCAGGGGCCCAGTCGAAATGAGGCACCGGATGGATCTCGTTCACTTCAGGCCTAGCCGGGACAATTAAATTGCCATCATGAGGAAATTCCCACCCATCATGGCTGATCCGGCGGCGGTGGCGACCCAGCAACTGGAGCGGGCAAGCCAGCAAGTCTGAGCCAAATGTGTCCTCACCTAGCCGGACAACGTTGTATTCTGGCTCGGCCAACTTGAAACAACGGGGACCATTGATTAGACGCTGACACGTCAAGGAAGGGATTCTTATGCAGCTAAACAGCCTGCATCCACCTGTGCTCTAGTCTCCATAAC
This sequence comes from Fusarium setosum, assembly GCA_013623625.1. Classification (NCBI taxonomy): domain Eukaryota; kingdom Fungi; phylum Ascomycota; class Sordariomycetes; order Hypocreales; family Nectriaceae; genus Fusarium; species Fusarium setosum. The sequence continues at coordinate 21,167 of JABFFE010000245.1, read as the reverse complement.
TAAACAACCTACTTTGGTAAGCATACAATATTCCACCCAGGTCAGTCAGTCAGGCATACAATGCAAATGTGCCGCACACTGCACCTCACCGTCCAGTCGAAATGACAGACGATCATCAACTGGACAAGGGACGGACCGACCGTAAACTAGCAAAAAGGTTGAGCCAATGGCAGATGACCTCGTACTCGACGTCTAATTACCCCTTTTCACTCCTCCGCTCTTCCCCAAGCTCTAGCTCTTTTGCCCCCCTCGGTCGTCTCGGCCGCGGGACATTGGTTCAAGTGACATGGAAAGCTTCTTCCAAAAGATCCAGAAGCTTGTCCCAGGCTCTCTTGACTTTGACAAGCTCCCGGGCGCCCGTGATTGACTTCCATGGTTGACCAGGTAGCTCTGCTCCTAATTTGCTGCTCGACATCGCATAGCTCATGTGGGGTCACCTGTCCCTTATTGCTCTCCCCACACTCACTGGCCGTCCTGGGGTCCAGCTCTCGTCCAAGATTGAGGCCAAGCGACTATTGACAGCTAACAAGATTCGATCGTTCGACTTTCCCTGCGTTTATGATCGCCATAGGTCGTAAGGTAACGGCTCTCACAGACTCCTGCCACCTTTGTTGGAGTCATTGAGGCGGACTGTCATCGGAGGACACTGATAGAGACCTATTATGATGCTGGAGACAGCAATCGGGACACATTCTAGCAATGCCAGATAAAATATCATATCCCATTTCAACAGAGTAAATATCAAAAAGTATTCTTGATGGTTATCATTTGGAGTAAACCTTGTCCCCTTGTGCGGCGCTATTCGCACCCGCACTTTTTCCTGACACCACCAAAAAAAAAGTGGTTTTCTTATCCAGCTCCGGTTCTCGGACGACAAAACTTCGACAACCTCTCTACCGCCAATCGCGCCCACCATGTCCATCCGAACCCTCAGAATCGGTGCGCGCCTTTGTCCTACTAAAATTCGCACGTCAAACTAATACTATGTCCTCCCAGGCCTCATCCCCGGTGACGGCATCGGCAAGGAGGTCATCCCCGCCGGCCGCCGCATCCTTGAGGCCCTCCCCGCCTCGCTGGGCCTCAAGTTCGACTTTGTCGACCTCAAGGCCGGCTTCGAGACTTTCGAGCAGACGGGCGCCGCCCTCCCCGACAAGACCGTCGAGGTCCTCAAGAATGAGTGCGACGGCGCCCTCTTTGGCGCCGTGAGCTCCCCGACCCAGGCCGTCAAGGGCTACTCGAGCCCCATCGTCGCCCTGCGCAAGAAGCTCGACCTCTACGCCAACGTCCGCCCCGTCAAGACCGTCCTGACGGCCCCCAAGCCCATCGACATGGTCATTGTCCGCGAGAACACCGAGGATCTGTACGTCAAGCAGGAGACCACCCGTGACACCCCCGAGGGCAAGGTCGCCGAGGCTATCAAGCGCATCTCTGAGAAGGCGTCCTTCCGCATCGCCGCCATGGCTGGCGATATTGCTCTGCGCCGTCAAAAGATCCGCGACGGTGGCGCCTCGAGCATCCACAAGTCTCCCCTCGTCACCATCACCCACAAGTCCAACGTCCTCTCCCAGACCGACGGTCTCTTCCGCGCCACCTCCAAGAAGGCCCTCGCCGATCCCAAGTACTCCTCCGTGGCCGTGGAGGAGCAGATTGTCGACTCCATGGTCTACAAGCTCTTCCGCCAGCCCGAGGATTACGATGTGATCGTTGCCCCCAACCTGTACGGTGACATCCTCTCCGACGGCGCTGCTGCCCTCGTCGGCAGCCTGGGTCTCGTGCCCAGCGCCAACGTCGGTGAGGGCTTCGCTATCGGCGAGCCTTGCCACGGCAGCGCCCCTGACATCCAGGGCCAGAACATTGCCAACCCCATTGCCACCCTCCGATCCACCGCTCTGATGCTCGAGTTCCTTAACGAGGAGGAGGCTGCTGCCAAGATCTACGCTGCTGTTGATGGTAACCTCGAGGACGGCAAGCTGCTGAGCCCTGACCTGGGTGGCAAGGCTACCACCGAGGAGGTTGTTGCAGACATTCTCCGACGACTGTAAGGATATATCAAAAGTTAGATACCTACCCAGTTCACGCCATTATTGCTGGACTGCGACACAATATGTAGCCAGCAATGGAATGTAGCTGAGGAATTTTGACACCAAATGTAGACAGCCAAAAAAGAGTTGGTCTAGAGGGGATTGTATATTCTATACATGTCGGTTTTAACCCATCGTTTGTCAACTGCCTTTCCGTAGCAGTAACACCCTCCCAATCCTGTCTTGATATTCGTCTAAATGCGTCGTAGACATCTTGGTGCCCCAATTGGAAAGGCGCCTCAGTATGCCAATATGTTACAAGATCATACATCCATCAACATGTATTTTACAACACGGCGCGGAATTCATTACGCCTTTTACAGCCGTCCGTCTCATCACCGAGTATGCGCGGCCAGTCTATCTATCCTCCTCCAATAACCACCTTACTTGGTTCGCTTGGCCTCAAGCTCAGCCTGGTACTTGGCAACCAACTCCTTCCTGCAGAGGTTGTTAGCGTTTGTCTTACTCAAATGAATCGTCAGGAGATACATACTGGAGATGAGGAGGAGCCGGGGCGTAGTGGCTGAACTCCATGCTGAACTCGCCCTTGCCCTGAGTGGCGGCACGGAGCTGCGAGCTGAAGCCAAACATGGCGTTCAGACTGCAGTCGCAAATGAGGGTAAAGTCCTCGGTGCCGATATCGGTGTCATGAATGGTGGCGTTGCGCTTGTTCATGAGCATCAGGATGTTGCCCTGGAACTCGTTGGGGGCGGTGATCGTAGTCTTCATCAGGGGCTCGAGAACCTGGCCACCAGCATCATTGAAAGCCTTCCGGAAGGCCATTTGAGTGGCCAGATTGAAGGCGTAATCGGAAGAATCGGTAACGTGGGTGGCACCGTCGTTGACAATCATCTTGGCTCCAATAACCTTGTGGCCCAGGAGAGGACCCTTCTCACAAGCAGCGTCGAAACCCTTGGCACAGGCCGAGAGGAACTTGTCGGGGATGTGACCACCGACAACTTGGCTCTCATAGTAGTTTTCGTCAGGCTTCTCATTAGGCTCGATCCAGCCAGCAACGCGGGCAAAGTCACCAGGACCACCGCTCTGTCGCTTGAACAGGTAGTCATAGTCGGCCCTTCGAGCGATGGTCTCTCGGTAGGCGACACGAGGCTGGCCAGTGACACACTCGGTCTTGTACTCTCGCTTGAGACGCTCAACGTAAACCTCAAGATGCAGTTCACCCATGCCAGAAATGATGGTCTCCTCACTCTCGGGGTCGACGTGAACTCGGAAAGTGGGATCCTCACGCTGGAATCTGTTCATGGCCTTGCTGAAGTTGTCGGCATCGCCAGTTCGCTTGGGCTTGATGGAGAGCGACATGACGGCATCGGGGACAAACATGGAGGACATGGTGTAGGGGAGACCACCATCAGTAAAGGTATCACCAGAGGCACAGTCGACACCAAAGACGGCACAGATCTCACCAGCGCCAATCTCAGAGACATCCTCCATCTCGTTAGAGTGCATGCGGACAATGCGGGGAATTCGGACCTTCTTGTCGGTTCGCGAGTTGAACAGGTAAGAACCCTTGGTCAGCTTGCCCTGGTAGACTCGGATGTAGGTGAGCTGGCCATAGTTGTTCTCCTCGAGCTTGAAGGCCAGACCGACAAACGGAAGGGAGTTGTAAGGAACCAGCTTGACCATCTTCTCATCCTGAGACTTGTCCAAGCCAGTGTTCTCGACTTCGGAGGGGTTAGGCAGGTAATCGCAAACGGCATCAAGCATAGGCTGGACACCCTTGTCGGCAAGGGCAGAGCCCATCATGACAGGGGTGAATGTTCGGGCAATGGTAGCACGGCGGATAGCCTCCTTGATCTGCAAGTTGGTGGGCTCCTGCTCCTCGAGGAAGAGCTCGGCAATCTCGTCATCGACATCGGCGAGCTTCTCCACAAGGGCCTGGCGCTTCTCGGCAACTAGGTCCTGGAGGGGGCCAGGAATCTGGTCGGTGACGCGAACCTTGGTACCACGGGGACCCTCAAAGTACATAGCCTTCATGTTGATCAGATCGACAACACCCTGGAACTCGTCCTCGGCACCAATAGGAACCTGAATAGCAGCGGCGGGAATCTTGAGCTTGGTGTTGATCTGCTCGACAGCCTTCCAGGGGTTGGCACCCATTCGGTCCATCTTGTTGACGAAGGAGATTCGGGGAACATTGTAACGCTTCATTTGACGGTCGACGGTGATGGTCTGAGACTGGACGCCACTGACAGCGCACAGAATCATGACGGCACCGTCGAGGACTCGCAGAGCTCGCTCGACCTCGATGGTGAAATCGATGTGACCAGGTGTATCAATCAGGTTAAAGTGGTAGGTTTCCTCTTTGCCGTCTTCCATTTTCTTCCAATCGGCGAACGTGGCCGCAGACTGGATGGTGATGCCTTTTTCCCTCTCGAGTTCCATAGAGTCCATCTTGGCGCCGACAGAATCCTTGCCTCGAACCTCGTGGATCGCGTTGATTCGGCCGGTGTAGAACAGGACTCGCTCACTGACGGTTGTCTTTCCACTGTCGATATGCGCCTGTTGAATTGGGTCAGCCAAAGGGAGGACGCAACGACAGCGCAGGATCATACCGCAATACCAATGTTGCGGACTCGGGACAGGCGCTTGGCCTCCTCGGGGTCCATGTGGGCGGCGACATACTCGGGCGTCAAACTAGCAGCATCCTCCTGAGCCTTCTTGAGGCTAATTGAGGGAATCAGCAATGTGTCAAGTACACCAAAGGGCCATTGGGATCTCACGCTTCTTGCGCAGCGCTACAGGTGCGCTTGGTCTGGCTGAAGGCTCGTCGGCTCTCCCAGGCGGGAACAGCAGGAGAGGCATTGAAGAAGTGGCCACCGCAGCTTGGCTGCTGCGTGCCGAATAGCAGACGACAATTGAGCCATCTGGCTGCCCTCGTAGCCCTCATTTTGCAATCTTGGACTTCAACGAAGAAGTTGGGGAAAAGGTTGCTAATGATCAACGGCCGATTGGGAAACTTTTTTCTTGCGGATTGGTTGCGCCACGTGCATGGGCGTCCCTGATTCGCTATCAACGCTTAATTCCCGCCAACGATCCCCGAGGGGTCTGTAGGTAGCTCTGGGCCTGGGGTGCCGACAGGCCGGTCCAGTTCACACAAGACTCTAAATCATGGAAATTCCAATTGCAAAGTTTACTTGTTAATCCTTGATTTTAGGTATATGTACGTTAAGGCCTATTCTTCCATCGATGCTGGTATCATTTATAGGAGTTTTGCCGCCCAATACGCCCTTGATGAATCCCTCACGGCCGACGGCTGCGTCCGACCACACCAACGCCAAAAATCAGCCCATGTCAACTCAACCTGTGGTAAACGCCAATCCAATGAACCCGTAACCTTTTTTTTTTCACTATGCGATTCAACGCAAAACCCCAACTCCAAAGAGGACGTTATAGGATACTGGTCGTGAAGATACCTCCTCCGAGAAGCATGAAACTCGCAGTAGCAGCGACCAGCGCTAGGTTGGCTACAGATGGAGTCAGAAGAGATGCAGCATTGTCCGAATCGTCTGAACCATCCGAATTATCCTTCTGGAACCCATCGGCAGCAGTGAAGCCATGATTGGTAGCTGTAGGTTTCTGGGTCGCTTCTTGTTGATTGGGCGCCACCGTCGCAGACGGGATAGTAGCTCCATAGCTTTCGAATGCAATCACCTTGCTCTCAGTAGCGTTAAAGTCGGTCGCAGCGATTCCGATCTCGTGGTTGACCAAATCGTAAACGACATAGGCGGATCGAAGGAAGCTGTTTCCGAGGATCGAGGTCTCGCTCGAATCATTTTGGATTCCAAATGCGCAAACAAGCTCGCCTTTGTATGCCCCCGATTCGAAAGAGGGCGTTTGTCCGTCGGTGAGGTCGATGACCAGCTCGTCCATGGCTACACTGATGCGAGGACCGTCGGGACCAGCGAAGCCAAAGGTAAAGTTCCCTGGGTTCTTGCCGTATGAACAGGGTAATACAGCCAAACCGTATTCAGACGAGTAATAGGCACCGACCTCCTCCCATATCTCGGCCGTCAAGTCTTGGGGTAGATAGCTGAGGGTTGTTCCGGAATCGAGCACCGCTTTGAGGGGGAAACTATCCGAGGAGAGGGTATCTTTGCCACTTGAGCTACTGGCAACCACCGAGGTCAAGGCAACGAGGAAGTGTAGGTAGCGGCCGTCCACGGGTAGGACGTCGATCCGACTCATTTCGCCAACGTACTTTTCCGTGTCGACGCCTCCAAACAGGACATTGCCGGCGCTGGCGTCAAGATCGTTGAGCCACAGACTATATGCGATGCTCTTGATGTAGCCCCCTTGCCACATGGCGACGGGGAGATTGGGGTAGACCACATCCGTGGTTTCACTGGATGCCTCGTTGCTGGCATAACCCACTCCAATTAGGCCAAAAGCGATGTCGGTCTTGACGCCCAGGCCCATGGTTAGATTTTTGATGACTGCACCACCCAGTTCAAAGTGGTCGACAAAATAATCCCCCTTGGCATAACTGCTGTCTATGAAACTGATGTCAAACATGCCGGGGCCGACTTGGTCGAATGAATCAGAACTTTCAGGGTCAACTGGCAGAGTGTTAGCGACTGAGGATTCAAGAACAATCGCGAAATTGTGGAAGTCATACAGCTTCCAAGGTTGCATCCACCATCAGACTGGTCTTTGCAGATATCCGCATAACGCCAGGGAACCCAGACATCGCTACTCCCAGTATCCAGTTGCAGGGTGATGTTTTGAGGCGGGCTACCGATTGAGACATCTGAGAAATAGCCACCGTCGGACCGCTTGTTCTTGATGACTTCCTCAAAAGTTGACTTGGCGCGGCGAACCAGGCCTGGGTGGATGTGGCGATTTTCGACGTTCCATTGAACGACTTGCGCTTGCACCGCGGCCCATGTCGAAAGCAAAGAAGCACCCAGGATCCACGACTTCATTGCAGCCACGAGTAATGTGTACTCGAAAAGCACAGAGTGATGAGTTTAGGAATGGCGTTGAATGGGCAAACGCCACCCTCCTCCATAGGGCAGATGAGCCAAGAGCCAACCAGTCGAGTCGTGAGGGACCAATCCTCCCAGATGCCCTTTTGCTTGTCAAGCAGACCAGGTCGAATCGTCCAAGGCGATGAAGTTGTGCAACGAGACGATCAGCAGCAGTCAGGACACGGCAGGATCTCTCAGGAAACACCAAGTAAAGATACACAGGGTAAAGGACCCGAGAATATGACTATTACTGCAGTGGAGCATGGGACAAGAGGCGACGAGGGGGATGGTGAAGAATAAAAAGAAGAACAGGGGGGCAAATTACGCCGGGCGAATCAAGGGCAATAGTCAGCCAGCAAATATTCACTTGACAGGAGGTGGTTGAAAAGGAAAGAACGGCACGAGGGCCACGCAAGCAACCTCTTGTTTGGGATGGAACGAGTGACAGACGAGAGGGAGGTACTTGCTACTCGGGATATTAGCGCCAAGCTGCCTCGTGGACCCCTGGAAACCGTGGGCGTGGAGGAGTCGTCATCGTCGTCGGGCGGGTGCCAGGAGCCGAGAACGAGGCTGGGGGGGCTCGCTCTCGGGACTATCGGAGTCTAACTGGCCCGGTGGCATGGGTCTTTGCAGAAAAGACATACATGCTAGCTGGAATAAATTCTAGCGGTGCCTCCGCAATAGGTCCTGTTCCCATTTGTCTTTTGCGGCGGCGGCGCCTAATTGTCATTGACAGGCGGCTTGTCTGCTGCGCGCTTGACGGAATTCTCTCGACTGGGTGTCGAATACGAAATTCGTACAACCCCAGCAGGAGCTCCTTACGTGGGATCAGCCCGCCAAGAAGGGATCATCAACGGCCTTAGATTGGGCGCCTGTCAGATCGCCCCAGCTTGCCAGGCACGAACAGACGAGGCCGCTTGGATGATTTGACGCCACCGGGTCTGCACTCTGTCGTCTAGCAATTTTACACATGCAGTCACCCACATGCCGTGATTTGGCACGCACTTGTTGAATGGCTGACGACGCCTCGGCCGAGAGCCCGTGCCGCTGATCCGCGAAGCCCCACGCTAATCCAAATTTCTCTGATGCTTTTCGTGCTGACAATTTGTTTCAAACCACGACATCAATGGAGGTCTGCCATGTACGTCTCGTCTACACCAGATTGCCATCAAGATAAGCACCGAGCTTCTTCAACCCCTCAACCAGCACCTCCGTTTCACAAACGTATCCCATTCTCACGTAACCCTTGAAATCCTCCTCGCCTCCAAAGCACTTGGAGCCTGCAACGAACAAGATTTTGTTCTTGTTCAATAGGTCCAGACAGAACTCCACGTCGTTCACGGGCTCACCGTTCTTGGTAAATCGAATAAAGGCCGTCGTACCAGCCTTGGGCTCCACCCAGGAGCACACTGACTTATATCGGTCGATGAACTCCTTGAGTATCTTGGCATTGGTCCTTGCAAGAGTCAAGTTGCGCTCCACCAGCGATGGTCGGACTGCAGGCGAAAGGGCATAGCTCGCAATCTGATCATCAATCTGAGAAACGCTGATGGTGGTGTAGTCGCGTGCTGACATGATGGCCGAGATAATCGACTTGTCTCTACTAGCAATCCAGCCAACCCGAATGCCGGCAAGTGCATATCCCTTGGACATCGACCCTGTCACGACCGTCTTCTGGTATCCCAGTGTGGTCGCCGGCTGTGGCACCTCGATCGGTCCTGAGGCTCCGCCGTGGAAGAGTGGGCGGTAGACCTCGTCTGACAGAAGGATAATGCCCTTCTCCTCGGCCACCCGGGCAATTCGCTGTAGAGTGCTGTTTGGGATAGGAGCCCCGGTAGGGTTATTTGGGTTATTGATGATAATCATCTAACAGGCATTGTCAGTATGTTCGCAGGCAGTCTTGTACAGCTCATCATACCTTGGTGTTCTCCTTGATCAGGCTAGTCAATTCGTCAACATTCGGGACAAAGCCTTCCGATTCCCGCAATTTCCACAACGTAACCTCGGCGCCAACGCTTCGCGGAACGTCATACAGTTGCTGGTACGTCGGGTAGACGCAGACCACATGGTCACCGGGTCCGACGAGGGTATAGAGGGCTAGGAAGTTGGCCCCAATCGCTCCTTGGGTGAGGACAACATCCTCGGCCGCAAGTCGAGTTTCCTCGGTACTACAGTGAGCAGCGACTCGCTCCCTCAGGGCCCGCGACCCGGGAATAGGGCCGTACGTAAGCTTGACGCTCGTGTTAAGGGGACCTGGAGCTTCAGGGTCCGTGGACATGCCAACCAAGTCGTCAATAGATACCGACGCGGCGCATGTCTCAGCGATGTTGAGGACGCCAGGCGTCGTCTCGTACGTGTCCATCCATTGCTCGACGGCGAAAGGCGTAATGCGAACCATGTTTGCTGTAGTATGTCGTCGACCGAATGAAACTTTGTGAGTGTCTGTTGCCTCGATTTGATTTGGCCTCGACTTCGATGTGAACTTTATGTATTGCCTCGGGTCGACGAATGGAAGGGTGTCTGCTGTGAGGCGCGCCTTTAAACGCCCTTTACTTTGTCAATGTCATTATCCAAACGCTACTTGAATACGACTTTGCCGCTCTGAGAATGAAAAGTTATACCAGATCATGCCAGTCGACCCTCATATCCGTTGTTGAAGCGCCCTTTACAATACCAACGCCAATCATTTCAGAGCTCCTCCGCTGGGTGCTTTCTCCGCAACGCTTAAATTACTCAACAGAGTCTAGGTCTGGGGATCAAGGTACCAACCAAGTCTCCACTCGGAAGCTTCGCACTCTGCGTCCCTCGGAGTTGGTTGCCTACGGTACGCCACTCAAGCTCGTCTCGGAGTTGCTTTCCAGTCTTGATTCCGCTCTTGTTGTCTCATAGGCTATTCAACTAAGTAGTATTGCTCGTCCTATGTCTGAGCTGATCTCTGACTATGCCATGAATACTTGGGCCACCCAACTATTTTGCACATGCTACACGTTAAAACGACAACCTTTCCCTTGAACAACCTCAGTAGCAGGAAGTGGGAAGACTCTGCTATTAGCGAGAGTATCATGGTACGTGGGTTAGGGTCATCTGTGCTGGGCTGCCTTATATATTTTATGCTTGGCTCATTCGGATTGGAAATGCAGCGACATAGATGGAATACTTGGCTAGCGGCTGAAGAAGTCCCAATCTTTTCGTATTCACCAGACAATATACCAACCTCTCAACTGCGTTGCCCGAAACCTTATCACTGGAGCGCACGTGAGGATATCCCGGAAATGCCGCCGTTGAGGTTATCCAGGGTAGCGAGTTACGGATACAGGGAACTTTGGTCATGTGCACATTAGTGTGTACTGTAGCTCAATAAGACAAGAAAATACCCAGATACTAGCGTGCTATTGGCAGAGTTGTCAGCCGTCGATGATAAGTGCATCATGACTAGATTTAGTGTCATGAGAAGTTAAGCAGCTGTTTGCTCGTTGGTACCGAGAGCGTAAGATCTCTGACGTCACCACCATTGTGTCTAAGCTCGAGATTTGCATTAACGTGAAACAGGTCTATGTTTCGTCGTATCTGGCCCAAATAATGCAATGATAATGCTATTCAATTGCAATCATACTAGGGAAAATCGCTCTTTCAGCCAAATTCATCACGTTGATATATAGCCTGAAATGCTGCAGCAGCTATTGGCCATCCCCGCCTTTCAAGGTCAGCTGTTCATGGCGAAGCTCTCATGGTTCATCCTGCTCGTTAGGGAAGGAGGATGGCTCCATATCGAGTCATGAGACCCATAATTTGGAGGCAGTGTAAGCCAATCATATTGCGACGCTTTGGCGGAAGGTCGCGTCCAGGAGGCTGGTTGGTAGGAGCACGCCTTCCGTACCTGCCTCGGGTGCCTAAGCTTGAACGCGGGGCGCCACTTGTCGGCCAAACAGCTTATCCCGGTCGCGCTCATCACTCGTCATTCAACGACCGACCTTCAACTTCTACCATCAATTACAGCTCCATCACAAACTGCATCGAATCTGAACCGCTGCAGTCATGGCTCCTTCTCTGAGGAGTCTCCTCTTCGGGGCCGCGGCATTCCTGCCCGGTCTTGCGATGGGGTCCTTCAACTCGAGCTACTCACAGTCGGATCTGTTGCGGGCACAGATGGCTCTCATGGATAACCGCCCCGACGGATGCCCTCCTTGGTACGCTGCGGTTATTTCTCGTCAACATTGTCGCATCACGGATACTGACAACTCCATAGCTTCAACTGTCTCTTGCCTGCCCACACATGCGCCCAATATGCCGGTTGTAACGAATTCAACGGCAAATGCGACTGCCCCGAGGGATTTGGGGGCGACGACTGTCTCCAGCCACGTACGGCTTCCTCTTATCGGCTCCTTTCGTTCGAAGAACACAACTAACTCTTGTGATAGTGTGTGGCTCTCTTGCCCGTGGAAAAGATCGCCCTATGCGCTCCGGCTCGTCATGCAAATGTGACGAAGGCTGGGCGGGCATCAACTGCAACGTCTGTACTGACAACAAGGCCTGTAACGCATTGATGGAAACGGGCGAAGGTGGTGTATGCTACCAAAACGGCGAGGTTGTCAACCACAACTATCAAATTTGCGATGTCACAAACGAGAAGATCACTTCACTCCTCGGCGATCAACGTCCTGAGGTTACTTTTACTTGCAAGACGGAGGACAAGACCTGTGACTTTCAATGTACGCCAGCACCGTCGCTTATCGCTGATGTCACTAACTTGGTTACCTAGTCTGGGTCGATGCCGTCGAGTCTTTCTACTGCCACCTTTCCGAATGCGATTCAAGCGCCGACTGGCAAGAGAGTAAAAACTCCACGTCCTATAAATGCAACAAGATCAGCTGTAGCTGCGTCCCCGACCGAATGCTCTGCGGCAAGGATGGCTCCATCGATCTTACCGATTTCCTCGATCAATCTATCCAAGGCCCAGGACGCTTCGAGTGCACTCAAAAGCACGGCGGTGCTCATGATTGCGCTTTCAAAGAACCCGAGATGGACGCCCTGATTCTCGCCCTGATTGGCGATTCCAGTATCTTCCTCAACTGTCGGGCTGGTGAATGTCTCTACCATACAGAAGTGCCAGGCTATAAGCGACCAGTCAAGAAGATCAACACACCTCTTATCGCTGGTGTGATTGCTGGCTGTTCTCTTTTCCTCGTCGCGGTCATCATTTTGACTTGGTATCTGTCGAGGCGTAGATTGAGCTATGGCGCTATTCGTCTGGACGACTCTGATGACGAGAGCACCAAGTTGATGACTGACCACAAACCCGCATCGCTGTACTTTGAGAATGTCGCTTACTCCCTCAATGGTAAGCAGATCCTTACCGGCATCCAAGGCATCTGCAAGCCCGGCGAGGTCACCGCCATCATGGGTGCTTCTGGAGCAGGCAAGACGACCTTCCTTGATATTCTGGCTCGGAAGAACAAGAGAGGACAAGTTCATGGTGATTTCTACGTCAACGGTGAGAAGGTCACTGACCACGATTTCAAGAATGTGGTTGGATTCGTCGATCAAGAAGATACTATGCTTCCAACCCTCACCGTTCACGAGACAATTCTCAACAGTGCTTTGCTTAGACTTCCCCGCGACATGGGCCGCGCTGCCAAGGAGCAGCGTGTGTTTGAGGTCGAGAAGGAGCTCGGTATTCATCACATTCGGGATTCTCTGATTGGTTCTGAAGAGGGCAAAGGACGTGGTATTTCGGGTGGTGAGAAGAGACGTGTCGGAATTGCTTGCGAACTTGTTACCAGCCCTTCGATCTTGTTCCTCGACGAGCCTACCAGTGGTCTCGACGCCTACAACGCCTACAACGTCATCGAGTGCCTCGTAACTCTGGCTAAGAACTACAAGCGAACCGTCATCTTCACCATCCATCAGCCCCGATCTAACATTGTGGCTCTTTTCGACAGACTGATTCTTTTGGCCCAAGGAAGAACCGTTTACTCTGGCCCCTTCACGCAATGTCAGGCCTACTTCGATGAGATTGGTTACGAGTGCCCTCCTGGATTCAACATTGCGGACTATCTTGTGGATCTCACCATGCACGCCGGAAGCACTCAGTCTGTCGACGACGGCACTGTTGGCCCGGATACTGGTAGCGTTGGCCCTAGTAGTACCCGCGCGATCAAATCGGTGGCAAGCGTTTCTGGCACGAGCACGGGAGATGACGATGCAAGCTCAAGCCGACCCAAGAACTCGCGCAGGGATTCAGTCAAGGTTCGCCAGGATCGTGAGCTCTTCACACGCAGAAAGGCAGTCGATACTGCGGCGTCGTCCGATGCTGGAGTTGAGGACACTGGCGCTTATCGACTGCAGCAAAACCCTATTGACTCTACCACAGCCCCTCTGCTTGAGGATCCGCACGACCTGCCTCCAGCAGCAGCTACTGGAACCGATCTCGATATCATGACCCGGTCTTTTGTCCACTCTGAGATTGCGAACCAGACTCGTGAGGAGATCAAGCAGGCGATTAATACCGCGGAGAACGCGAACGGACCAAACTCGAATGGTTATACACCCGAGGGACCCAATGTCAATGTCAGCGCTGTTGGAAAAGGTTATGCTCGCGTCGGTTATCTGCGACAGTTCATCATTCTCTCCCTCCGAACCTGGAAGAATTTGTACCGAAACCCTATGCTGATGCTCACCCACTACGCTATTGCAATCGTCCTCGCCGTCTTCTCGGGTTACTTATTCTACGGGCTCACCGACGATATTCCCGGTTTCCAGAATCGTCTTGGTCTTTTCTTCTTCCTCCTCGCTCTCTTCGGCTTCAGCACCCTCACGAGTCTCAATGTCTTCGCCACCGAGCGTCTCTTGTTTGTTCGCGAACGTGCCAACGGCTACTATGCGCCTGCCACCTATTTCGCGGCGAAGGTGCTCTTTGACATCATCCCCTTAAGAATCATTCCTCCGATCCTCATGGGCTCCATCATCTACCCCATGACTGGACTGGTGGCTGACTCGACACACTTCATGAACTTCGTTCTTGTTTTGGTTTTGTTCAACATGGCTGCTGCCGCCGTGTGTCTCTTTATTGGTATCGTGTGCAAGGACGGAGGTGTGGCAAACCTCATTGGTAGCCTGGTTATGCTGTTCAGTCTTCTATTCGCTGGATTCCTCCTCAACCACGATGCCACGCCGAAGGGCGCACTTTGGCTGCAGACACTATCAATCTTCCACTACGGCTTCGAGTCTCTTATTGTCAACGAGGTCCTACAGCTCACCCTGGTCGACAAGAAGTATGGCCTCGACATCACGGTTCCCGGTGCCGCTATTCTAAGCTCTTTTGGCTTCAACAACGACGCACTGTGGCCAGATATCAGGAACCTCGGCATTTTTGCCGCAGTGTTTATCGTCCTTTCTTACGTGGCCATGCACTTCCTGCTTATCGAGAGGCGATAGATCGACATACAAGCACTTGAAAGTGCTCTAAACCATAAATAGACATTCATGTCATGGATGAGAAGGACATTGTCGGGTTTACTTGCGGAGATGTTGTATATAGGGACTTGTGTCGTCATAACTCATAACTCATACTCGGCGTTTGGATATTGGCAGAGGCTTCGTTCTTTCAGTTTTCGGCATACTTGAATCGGCTCCCAATGTCAGCAGCAATAAATGTAGAAACAATTGCAACATTTCGTTTGTGAAAGCAGTCGCTTTTCTCGCACAGATGGAATCAATTGAGCAGCACCGTCTCGACCGCTTCAAAAGATGAAATTTGGCATATACAGTAATACATGGGTACAAATGTTTTACAGGCCAGAAGGCATTGACTCTACTCCATCTTTCCACCAGTAAACTCCTCAGCGATTCTCTTCTGTCGCTTGACGGAGCGGTCGTACTCAGACTCGTAAAAGTCCATCGTCTTGGTGGATGTTCCTGTTGTGGTCTCCAACATGTTTGCGATGGTGGTCGGCTTGCCCCAGATGTCCCAGGTGTTCTGCGCACTGCCGTACCGGCCAACGGTCTGACCCTGCTTCTTGAAAAAGTCCTCGGCGAACACGGTCTCGATTTCCGCCTTGAGCTCGTTCTCGGTGACAATGAAGTTGGAGGCATTGATGTAGAGCTCCATCAGGGCATCGCGACGAGCTTCACGTTTGGCACCCTCAATGGCCTGGACTTTGCTGCGACTTCGGTCGGCGCGGGCAAAGCGCTGGGGATCGGGGTACGTCTTGGTGTCCAAAACAGCATCTAGAACAGTGCTGCGAGTCAGGCGATCGTCTTCTCGCTCAGCGGCCTTGACGGCGTCGTTGTGCTCTTTGAACTTGCGGCTCACGCGAGCGTTACGGATAGCATCGCGACGGTTTCGGCGGGCCCAGAGTTCCTTCAAACCCAGCTCCAAGTTCTCACGGCGAGCACTAGCCATTTTTTGCTTCCATTCTTGGCTCTCATTCTTGGGAGCTTGTGGGTTGGCCGGCTCGGGAACGGTCTGCTTGATATAGTCGGCTCTAACTTTGCGATCGCCCTCGAGGCGGGGGAAGACTTCGCGGGGAACAGGCAAGTGTCCTCGAACACGAGGAAGCTTTTTCTCGTCGGATTGGGGAGGCGTAGGAAGGCGGATGTAGGAGGGGGACTCGGGAGGGACTTGATTTTGGAGTGCGGCGGCTATCGAGAAGCTCCGTGATGCCGCGAAGAATTGTCGAGCAGCAGCCCTCGGGCAAGTTGATGTGAGATGAAGCGACATGATGAGGGGAGCCGACGCCAACTTCAGCGCGGAAAGGCTCAGAATGGGATCGTAATTGACGTCGTGAACCGTCGTCAAGGTCGATTCTGCTAGAGTCTGCACCACACAGAAAATCGAGGTCGGACCAAATTTACCGGATTATCTCGACCCGGCTGATGAACCCCTGCAATGCTTGCACACCGTCTTGGCCCCGCCGCCAACCACCGGGGACTGTAGTGGGGCGCCTGCAGAAAAAAAGTTCTGGAGAATAAATTTCTGGACCGCCCAACTTTGCTCTGTCTACCTCATCACCCAGTACTCGACCAATTTTCTTCACCATGGGTACTGGAAAGAAGGAGGCCACCCGGCGCGTGCGCCAGGGTAAGACTGGCGATGGCCTCGGCAACGTCAGGGTAAAGGGTGAGAACTTCTATCGGTAGGTTCGCTCGCTGTTGCTATCGCTGCCGTCCATACTGACCGATGTACCACAGCGATGCGAAGAAGGTCAAGCACCTGAACATGTACAAGGAGGGCAAGGCGCAGAGGAATGCCGAGGGAAAGATTGTCAAAGCTGCTTCGTTCCAGTCCAGAGACATCCCCAACGCCCGAATCGAGCCGAACCGCAAATGGTTTACAAATACCCGAGTCGTCTCCCAGGACACTCTCAAGGCTTTCCGAGAGGCCATGGAGGAGAAGGCCAGTGATCCATACCAGGTCCTTCTCAAGTCCAACAAGCTCCCCATGAGCCTTATTAGAGATGGCAAGGATACTACAAATGGGATCAAGCAGCATAAGGCTAAGATGACTGTCGAGACCTCACCGTTCGCCGAAGTCTTTGGGCCCAAGGCGCAGAGGAAGCGAGTCAAGCTTGGTGTCAGCAGTCTGGGTGACCTCGCCGACGACACTGAGAAGAGTATGGATACCTACCGCGAACGGCTGGAACAACAGAAGCTGCTCAGCGGCGCATCTGGAGACCCCGAGACTCTTGGCGACGACGACAAGCCCCTCACGATGGCGATCGAGCCTGTGTTTGACAAGGGCCAGAGCAAGAGAATCTGGAACGAACTCTACAAGGTCATCGACTCTTCAGACGTGGTTATCCATGTGCTCGACGCCCGAGATCCTGTAGGAACGCGATGTCGAAGTATTGAAAAGTACCTAAAGGAGGACGCCCCTCACAAGCACTTGATTTTCGTCTTGAATAAGTGCGACTTGGTTCCTACCAGCGTCGCGGTAAGTTTTGGCCTCTCATTGTCTTCCTCATCCCTTCACCGTACCCCAATGTTCTTTGTCAGGATTCATTCCTTTATTTTCCATGGAACGTGTCTGTTACAACATTGGGAGAATAAATGCCATTCTCGACTGTCTCAACGTTATGTTGTTGACTGATGTGTGCCGTTTTGGTTACCGTCATGAGATAGGCTGCGTGTCCGATTGAGTTGAAGCCTGCCTATGCCAAATCCAATTGCTGGGGCATCGATTGCAGGTTTCGTAGTGATGACACAGACATTTCTTGCTTCTAAATATGTAATGTTGTATACGTTGGGAGCTCGAATACTAATTCGAAATAGGCTGCTTGGGTTCGTCATCTCTCCAAGGAGTATCCTACTCTAGCATTCCACGCGAGTATCACCAACTCGTTTGGAAAGGGTTCACTAATTCAACTTCTACGACAATTCTCCTCGCTACACTCGGACCGAAAACAGATCTCTGTGGGACTGATTGGTGGTCCAAACACCGGAAAGTCCTCGATCATCAACACGCTCCTTAAGAAAAAAGTCTGCAATGTGGCTCCCATTCCTGGAGAGACCAAGGTCTGGCAGTATGTCAGCTTGATGAAGCGCATCTACTTGATCGACTGTCCTGGTATTGTTCCTCCTTCAAGCACAGACTCCCCCACTGACCTCGTGCTTCGAGGTGTGGTGCGTGTTGAGAAGGTTGAGCATCCGGAGCAGTATATCCAGCCTCTTTTGAACCGAGTCAAGCAAAATCACATGGAGAAGACCTATGAGCTAAAGGGCTGGTCAGACTCTACAGAGTTCCTGGAGCTTCTAGCCCGAAAAGCAGGCCGTCTTCTCCGCGGAGGCGAGCCCGACTTAGACGGAGTGGCAAAGATGGTTCTCAATGATTTTATGAGAGGGAAGATTCCCTGGTTTACGCCTGCACCTGCGGCTGAAGGCGAAGCCGATGGCAAGGTTGGAGGTCGTGAAGGTAGGCTCGGAGAAATGCCCAGGAAGCGAAAGCAAGAAGACGCGACTGAAGATGATGTGTCTGCCGAGGCGCAACTGCAACAGGAGGCCGATGCTGCTCTTGAGAAGGCTGCGGAAGAGGGCTCAGACGACTCTGAGGATGAGTCTGAGTTCGAAGGGTTTGGGAGTGACACTGAGGATGCACGGTCTAGGAAGCCGTCATTTGGAGCCACTGCCGACGGAGAGAGCGAAGGAGAGAGCGACTCGGACGATGTGATACCGGTTGATGGCTCCGACGAGGAGGTAGAGGCGGAGGAAGAGGATGAGGACGTGGAGGAAGACGAAGAAGAGGAAGAGGAAGAAGCATCTGCATCAGCAGCCAAAAGTAAAAAGAAGACAAAAGGCGGACGACCTAACAAACGACGGAGGATATGATCGACCCGGTGTCGGTCAATCTCTACCTTCATTCGAGGAATTGCTCGCGCAGTCCTCGGCAGATTAATGATACCCACGTTGATGCCCCTCACATTCTCTCCCGCCCGTCATGCGAAGTAGGTTGCACAAGTTGTTGAAACTTGATGGTCCCACGGGCCTCGTCAACTCTGAGGCCCAAAACGAACTCGAATCGACCCCAACGAAACTGACACATGGTGAGACCTAAGATGCAAGCAGCAGAGTCAGCTTCAGAGGCGTTTAAGAGCCCATCTCATACGTTGAATGCAGCAGCCTCTTGCACCGGGCCAATCAATTACAGGTGTCATCCATGCGGGCAGGACATCGCCCCGCCTGTTGGTCCGGTCGTCGGTCATGGTGAACAACACATCACCCGCCTCAGAGATTGATTGATAAGATATGCCGATGCGCCGACAAGACGACGCGACTGCTAGCACCGATCTAACGAACTACATCTCGGCCGACGTGGCAATCGCAATGGCACCTCACGCAGAGTCGATATCTGTCGCAGACGAAGCCATTTCCGTACCCAACTCGAAGCTTGCGACATGCTCTTGGGCGCACGCGACAGCAAAAATCCATGGATCTCGAATCGTATCACTAGACAAGCTGCCACGAGAGGTGCTTCTCGCCATCACCGAATATCTTTTTGCCAGTTTCGTGCAAGACTGTCGCCCTTGGGACAATGACGAAGAAGAGCAATACCGCACCTGTCCGTGGTACATCACAGCCCATCGATCCGAAGTTTGGAGGGATATCGCCAACCTGGCGAGCACTTGCCATCGGCTGTACGATGTTGTGACGCCCACTCTTTACTGGCTGGATGCTCGCTACAACGAAGCCTCTGCGCTGCTCATCTCGGCCAAGAAAGGCGTTCTCTCCGCAGCCCAGAAGTCTCTGCAAGCCGGTGCTCGCATAGATACTATCGACATGACGGAACCGACTTGGGAGGACTCTTCGGATTGGATGTCGGGTAACGATTCCAGGTGGGATCGAGCACCTATCAACCTGACTGCCCTCCACTGGGCAGCACGTCGCGGACACGAACAAGTCGTTGAGCTTCTTCTCGACCATGGCGCGGGTCTCGGTCATATGGCACAGACGGCACCCGAGGACAAGGCCTCGTTGCCTATCAACTTCACCTGCAGGTCATTTCTGTACCTGATTGAACAGATTTGTTCTCGATCTACTTGGAGACAACCACCCTTCACTGGCTTGTATATCGAATACAACGCCAATGCGCTGTACTTTTCCCTCTTAGAGTCTCACACCGAGTTGGAGCGAGATACAGGAGTGGCCAGAACTGCCATCGCGAAACGGCTGGTCCAAGCTGGCTCATCTCTTACCACACATTCTGGAGTCGGACTTCATGCCCTGCACCAAGCTTGTGCAGATTGGAATGCCAACATGGTGAAATGGCTTCTTGAGGAGGCTAGTGTCGATGCAAGTGTTACCGACACAATGGACAACACTCCCCTTCACCATGCCGCGCTATGCTACAACTACCCAGCAAATCATGATCCTGGCTCGGTGATTCGACTGCTCTTGGAGCGAGGTGCCGACATCAACGCGAGGAATGCTTCAGGTTCGACACCACTGCAAGTGTGTTTTGAGCACACCCACTGCTACCAGAACGACAACCGGTATAGTCAACACGCGTATCTCGTTGTCATCGCGTTGGTCAAAGAAGGAGCCTGTTTGCCCAGCAATTTCGGCAAAGCGTGCGAGATGTGGCCCTACCTGGAGCGAGACGAGATTGGGCGGGCTGTTGAAGCCGCCAAGGAGCGGGGGTTAGCCGAAGAACTGGGGAAGCCTGTTGTTTCCGACGAGGATAGGGAAGGAAAAGCTTTCAAGACTGCGAATCAGTGGGTCTTCGGCTTGGCCAATATCGGCAAGCCGGTTCCAGAAGGGCTGGAGTCGTGGACCCGTGAGCAGTGGAGGCGGTACTGGTTGGCTACGATACACGAATATTGTAAGTGTGAACCCTCTTTTTAGGACATGAAGGATTCCTTTTTGTCGGTTGTTTAAGATGGAAGCTCACGCGATAGTAGAAAAACGACGGGCCTTGTTGGGTCTGCAAATGTGTCGATTGAGGAGTCACGACTGGAGGCTTTGCTCGACACTCACTCTCTCGATTGGCTGTCCTTGATGATTGGGTGTTGGATCTGCGTTGTCGGGAGTACTGAGATATGAATGAATTGATGTCTGTTATGTCTTTGGGGGAAATTGGAGGGGTTTCAAGAGCCACTTGTGCCTTGTACTGTATACTGGGCAGCTCGTGCTGCTACCTGTACGTATATCTAACGGTCACTTGGCGTTGGGAAGCAAATGTGAATTTATGAAGCATTAAAGTGTAAAGACTTGTGTTTACCGAGGTGGAAAGCGAGATGGAGTTGATGTTGGTGACTATGGTGATGCGATGCGGTGAGATTGATGTTGGAGGGCTGGCGATGGGGGGGTTTATGTCGTTGAGAGAAGGAGAGTCTTTCTCAGCCATGCAATGATCCGAAACTTCTTGAGCAAAAAAGGAAGAAATGTTGGGCAATTGATGTTGGGCAATTGAGAGAGAAAAGCAAAAAGAAACGCATGCCTCCACACAGGATTGAACTATGGACCTTCGCATTACAAGTGCGACGCTCGTACCACTGAGCTATAGAGGCTGCTCTGTTGAATTTTAACACGCCAAACTCTAACTATGATGTCACCACGACACCAGCATCGATAAAAAGAGTTCGAGGCTGCTGCAAAGAGCAAAAAG